>NSMO01000894.1:0-10473 GCA_002588565.1 Coelastrella sp. UTEX B 3026
CGTGTGGGCTTCAGTTTGCTGTTGGGACCTGCGGACACACCAAGCAGCACACACCGATCACTGCTGAAGCATATTCACTGATTGAAACATTGTTTGAGTCCATCTATGTGGGGATCTCCTTTGCTGTTTGGCATGTTGCATAAGAAACCATCTGATGTTGAAGGCTTTGTGAACAGGAAAAACGGTGCTCAGGATTCGACCAGTGTGTCAATACAGGCAGTGAGTGCTGTGGCCTAATGTTTGCTGAGGACTCCTGCCAGAATGTTTGGAGGTATGTAGTGTGTGATCAGTGCACTACGCACACTGAGCTGACTAACATTGAACAGGCAGCTGTTGTATGCTGCTATATATGTCAGGAGAAGATGCTGTTGTTCAGTGCCGGAGCAGTGGCTGATCATGGGCAGAATGGGTTGCCAACATACACAAGCAATCGACAAAGCTGCAGCTACAATGCACTGGTCAGATCGCTGCTGCAACCTACAAGCATATGATATAGGGGTGCAGTGTGACATCTGACCGGTCACACCATTGTGCTGATGAGGAGAGCGTTTCTGCTTGCGGGCACCCACACAGTGTTATTGTAGAGTCAGACCCAGCGCGTCAGGGGTTGCAGGACAACACTTTGTGGCAACAAGCCATCATCGGTCCCTACTACAGTCTGATATTGGCTGTGCCTACAGCAACTGCAGGTGGTATACCACAGCAGGAATCTGGCACCGCTCAAACATACCAAATCCTCAGCCAGTCACTGATCCAGGCTAGCTGGTAACTTGGCATGTTTCATAACAGCAGTAGCATGAAACCTGAGTTCACCTGGCACAGACGCTGCTGCTTTCTTGCGGCCTTTGCCTTTTGCTGCTGCATGTTTGCCGCTGGCTTTGCCGCTGCCTCTTTGTCCTGCACTTGGTCGCTTGCTGGCTGCTATGACAACTCCCAGCACTGCAGCAGTAGCTGCTATGCCTCCTGCTACTGCTGCTGTGATAGCTGGCTGCTGCTTGAGAGCTTTGAGAGCTGATGCAAAGGCATGACCTATGTTTGAGTTGACTTGGTCAAACCAAGTGCTACTGGTGGCAGCGGGGACACTGCTGGTAGACGTTGCAGCGAGCGGCTGCTCGTCTGCCTCCGACTGTTCGTCTTCAACTATTGCTTTAGATTGACTGCGGAGTAAAAATCCACATGCAGGGAGTTTGTGTGAATTCATTCTAGCGACTGCAAGTCGCTGTGCAGAATGGTGGTACAACTGACGCTCCAGGCAGATGTTATGAGGTACCCAGAAGTACAGTACTGGTAGCAGTGGCCACAAGAGAGCACACAAGCGAACATAGACGGTCTGGCCAGGCTATTGCACGTGCAGGCCTGTCGTTTCGTGCCCAGAGCAGTAGAGCAGGATGCAGGAGCTGGTGTGTCCGACGCGGCAGCTCATTGGACATGCTGGCTGGCTGGTGGCTGTATAGGCTCTTGAAAGAAAGCTGGCACGAAGCATCACTGCTAGTTGCTGTCTATGCTGCAGGTAAGCACTGAGCCGCAAAGGATGGGCAGTACTTATACTGCAGTGACGAGCGTGCACTCGCCTTTCTTCCTCCTCGTCTGCTTGTCTGTATCTATATCTAACTGGTGCAGGTCTTCTGCTGCTGGCCTGCATCCTGAGCGTGCAAGGCGCTGTTCTGAGATTAGCTGGAACGAAGAATGGCGCTGAGGTACCGAGATGCGGGCGGCCGATGCCGAATTAGGGTAGCGATGTCACCAGGTAGGGCCAACTTCGGCGATCGTTTGAGACTCACTGCTTACATGCAGTTCTGGCAGTGCATCTGACTGACAGGCATTCAAACTGTATAACAGACAGCTCGCTGCTGCCTCAGACAGCACAACGGACCATGGTGCATGGTACATGGAGCCGACTACAAACTACAGGGCATAGCATACACTGTGGTATGTACAAGAAATCTAGCAGAAAGACACAGAACTCACACACGCAATGCAAGCGCCAAGAGTGGTGCATGACCGGGACCGGCCCGTGCGCTTGCTAACAGCAGACTCAACTTGGCCAGAATGCACCGAGCCCCTATGTACAACAAACCTGGCAATACTTCACAGCTTTTATACACAATATGCACAATAGCAGGGCACTCCTCACATAAAACAGGATGTAAACAGCACACTCTGTACAAACGTGTTGCATTGGCTCAGTCAGTACATACAGCTTTTACTACACCCAGCATATATGACGCTGGGTTCTGCCCGTAATTGCGGCCTGAATGCATCAAATACTTACAATTTGTATGCTTCATTGACCCCTGATATCGATATAACGACGCCAACTATCTCAGGAGCTATGTCATTGACAGGCCTGAATAACACAGCACCAGGTATGCAACAACCCTCCGCCCTAGCTGTGCCGCCACAACAGCACAGGCGCTCACAACAGCAGCTACCAGCAGTACACGCAACAGCAGCTTGCCCCAGTCTTGCGGCCGTTGCAAGACAGAGCTCACGTACTCAGCTACAGATGTTGCAGCAGCTGCTGCAAACACTACTGCTCCTGCAGCAGCTGCTGTCAATGCTGACAGTAGGTTGCCGCTCCTTGTAAGCTTAGGCAGGCCCAGATGCCGCTGTGAGCTGCTTGTGCTGCTTGCAGTGACATTGCCACAGATGGAGTCTGCAACATACCAGCCAGTAACATGGCATTCATTACGTAGAGGCTTGTACAGGCAGATGCGCACAACAGTGAGCCGTGTGGGCAAAGCAGTGTGCAGGACAAAGCGATTGGTAACACACGCACTCTGTGGGCTGCTAGTGCTTATACACCAGAGCCATTCTTGATGCGCAGAGCAAAGCATGCTTCGAGGAATAATCCATGCCGCCCTTGGCATACCTGAGCAAGCTTGGCACTGCTGGTTTGTGCCCCAACCGAACTGCTGCACCCAGTGTTGCTGTCGCTGCCGTTGTAACTGCATCCAATCCTGCCAAGAGCCAACGAGCTCATCCCACTCTGGCTTCACATAGAACACCCCTTGGTTGTTCAAGTGCCAGTAGCACACATGTGGTGCACCCCTGCTGAACCTGCTGTGCCCTAACTGGGCATATTTCAGCGGCTGACGATGGGCGCGCTGGTGATACGTGGAGAACGACGGTTGATGAGGTGCAGGCGTGCCAGGGGGTAACTGCTGCGCTGCAGTATACTCCTGGAGCTCGAAGAGCTCTTGCTGCTCTGCTGTTGCATCTGCCGGTGACAGGATACGTTGAGACTCCGGCTGCTGCGCATCTTGCGCGTTTTGTGCTGGATGAGTGGTGGAGGAGTGACGGAAACGAGTAGCAACATAGCGGCTGGGTGCTGCACTAGCGGGTCTGTGGTATGGCTTGCTGGGTTGAGCTTTTGGGATCATGTTCCTTGGTTGAAGCAACGCCGCTGTTCCGAGCTGCCTTCTGGCACTGTAGGAAGCCATTCTGTGTGTATCACTGTGCTGCAGGAGCCAAAGAACGGCTGTTTGAAGACTCCTCGAGAGGGGTGACGAGATGGTGTCGTACAGCAACCAGATCGGCTGGCGTGCTAATAAGCATGTATGAGAAACCCCTTGTATGCGACCAGTGCGTCAAGTTTGATCGAACATCAAACGGCAACCGCAAGTCAGAAGCGCAAGAGCAACTCAGGACAGAACAGACATGCCGCTCAGCCGTCCTATGCGTTGCTAGACAGACACGTTCAAGTAGCTGCTAGGGTCTCTAAATACTCTCTGACACTTTGGCTTGGCATTGTGAAGGGAACAAAACCGCTTGCGGTGCGTGTCAGGTTGTCGTCTCAGGTGCACGCGCACGGCGGGAACGTCTACGTCCAATAACTAGATAGCAGTGTTCTGCCCGCAATCTACTTTAGACCGTGCCAAGCCGGCCTTGGCCAGATCATTCTCACTCCACAAATTACGTATCATCTTTTGTAGCGCTTGGTAGCTCGATCTCTTATGAGTAGTCAACTGCTGCTTATAGCAGCGCAGCGGGCGCTTCAGAACCCCTCTACGACCAGTTTACTGCCCACTGCATATCATGGCTTGAAACACCTCGGCCTGGCAAGCCAGCAGCAGGCTCTTAGTCGCTTTCCATCAGCGCATAGTTATACAAATACGTTTAGAGCTTTTAGTAACAGCTCAGCTAGCTTGTACAATGGGCGTGGGCCTGCTGCAAACTACTACGCACCACTGCGACCACCAACCAACTATGGCATTAGGTAATATCGACCTCAAGGACACGCAATCAAGCACAAAAAACTGCTTCTGACATAACACTAGCCTCAGTGGTTTGGATCAGCCGAGTACAGCCGCCTGGACAGCACAAGGACAGGACATGCACCAGCACCGTCGCAGCAGCAACACTTCATGCCGTCTCAGCCACTGCCTGCAACAGCTGTCTAAAGCACGATTCACACAGTTGTACCTGTGCATCAATCTGTCACTATTCATTTGTGTGAGCAGTTGTAGCTTGCTGATTGTGATTATGGTCCTGCGTATAGCCCTCAATCCTTCCTGTCGGCGGGCGAGCAGCACAGCCCTGACAAATGTATTGCCTTTCGTCAATCTCAAAGCCTCCCGGCTCAAGCTTCCGGAGTAAAGCTGTCCAGCACTCGCTATGCACGTACATGAAGTATCTCAGCACAGCATGTGTGGTCTTGTATTTCATTGACTGCAGAGTGGTACCGGAGAAGACTGCCTATGTAGTTGAGCGGTGAGCACAACAGTGTGGGCAGCAGCAGCAGTAATAGCAATAGCAGCAGCAGCAGCAACAGCCTTTTGTACAGCAAAGCTGAAGCCACCCGTGGCAGGTTGTCACAGCCATGCGCACGAGCGCTAGCCTTCAGCAGCAATGACAAACGTTCGAAGCGCTTGTGCTGCGTAGATGCCAGCTGTGGTGCATGGCGCGCCCACATCATGTGAAAGTGACTAATCCATGCAACATGTCAAATGCGCTGGCAAGAGCTGCAGCGTCACCCGTGGGCAACCACATCATCCAGTGATATGTTATGAAAGTAGACAGTTTGCCGGTCTGCGCTTCTAGGTCGTTCGCAGTGTGCAATCAAGAATTGTCCAAGAAACAGTATGGCAGTGCTGCTGTGCGCAGCCATTCACGCCATTTGACGCTGAGCTACTGGTGTGCTGCTGTTTATGTGCCTCATCTGCTGACTGTTTGCATTGCTTCAAAAGATGCTCTTACTCTGTTGTCTGTTCTCTGATCAATGCTGCAGTTTTGGCAAGTTTAACCGTATCTTGGATGCTGGACTGCACTTCCTTATTCCTGTGGTGAGTGTGACTGACAGACAGATGCTGTGTTGAGTGTGAAAGTGTGACTTGAGTGACTTGCTGTGTGGGGCATTAGGTTACAGATATACCAGACTCCAATTACAGAACTGGAATACACTCGGCCTGTGGTGTCTAGATTATTGTACAATGGCTCAAGCCAAGTCTAGTCTCAGCGCCCACCTAACGATTACCCTTGTATGCAAGACTAAGGCATGTTGTATCAGGCATGTTGCACAGCATCTCCACCTAACAACCCTAGCATCTGCACCTAAGCTGTGCACAATGGACCTGTCGACTATCCACTACCTAGGATCAGCCTTGTGTGCAAATCTAGGGCATTACTAGGCTTGTTGCACAGCATTTCCACTGAAGTAATCAAGAAGTCCACCATGCACAATGGACCTGTCGATTGTGAACAAGCGGAGTGTTGCGTTGCAGGTTGACAAGATTGCATATGTTCACACTCTCAAGGAGTTGGCCATCCCTATCAGTCATCAAACAGCCATCACAAAAGATAACGTCACTATCACAATCGATGGAGTACTGTATGTCAGGGTAAGTCCTCATCGCTGCTGTAGCCGTGTGTAGCACCCTCTTTGCATGGCACTGCACGTCATAATGCACTTCTGCTTTGACATGCATCTCGGCGAACTTGTTTCAGCACCTTTCCAACCTCAAACCTGTGCTTGTGTTCCAACCTTTCCAACCTTTGTTTGTGTCTTGGCCATAGCATTTTTGCTGCAATGGTGACCATTGCAGAAGAGTGTGGCTCTTCTTGGGTGTGCATTCTTTCTTGAAAGGCGTCTAATGATGAAGATCATTCTGGTTTGAGCTGCTGTTACAGCTGCTGCAGTCACCACTGGCTTTGCGGATGATGTCCTATTGTCTAACCATGCGTGCAGTCTTATGGTCAACTACAGCTGCTGTGATATACATGTCCAATGTACCAGTATGCACCTATTAATGTTGTATATTGTCAGTTGTCCTGTCTTGGTAGTGGGGCTCTACTGCGGCTCTCAAGCCAAGCTGTATAAGCTTGCAGCATATACACACGCATAAGAGCAGTTATACATACAGTGCTTGCATGATGTGTGTGTGCAGGTCGTAGATCCAATCAAAGCTTCATATGGTGTTGACAACGCAATCTATGCTGTCGGCCAACTTGCACAGACGACAATGCGCAGGCGAGTCGACTGCTGTGAATGCTGCTCACGCATTCTGTCGCCCTGGCCGAGTCTTATGACAGAAACAACAGCCAAAGCCTTGCTAGTAATGTGCTTATACAGGGACGAACACATAGATGCAGTGGCCGTTATAGGTTGGCAAACGGATGCATAGATTGAAATGCTGGGTACTACCTGATCAACTTACTAGATGTGCAGTCACGCTGTTGCATGTTATGCATCCTGAAAGGGTTTTATTAGTTAATGCAGGCTGACTCAGCAGGCTCCGCTCAGCTAGATAAGCAATACATGCAGTTGCACCAACTCTAGATCTATACTGTCACCGCCAAGCCAAGGCTGCACCATTGCCAAGCCAGCTTTGCATGCGTTGCTACTGACATGTGTGGAGCATGGTGTCTGGTGTATGGTGTTTGCAGTGAATTGGGTAAGATCACTCTGGATAAAACATTTGAGGAGCGAGAGGCACTGAACATTGCCATTGTGCAGAGTATCAATGCAGCAGCAGATGCCTGGGGGCTGCAGTGCCTGAGATATGAGATCAAGGACATCACACCACCTGAAGGTAAGAATTGTTCTGTGAAATCAAGTACTTGCACTGTGTAGGTAATGTTTTGAGGTGCGCTTTTCGGCTTTCATACATGCACACATGGTGACGCTGGCTGGTCATTGGATGTTCGTTATCCTTGTGCGTCGGGGGCTACAATCCGTGAGGTAAAAGCTCAAGGACATCCCACCACATGAAGGTAAAGTCCACTCATCCGTGAGTATTTGTGACAGTATGTACATGCACGCCATATGGCCTGGTTTTGCACACATGGCCCTGCGCCCGCCCGCCCACCTGCACGTGCTCCTGCCCTTGCGCCTGTCCCGCCCCTGCTTCCCCCGGGCACCTGCAACACTGTTGTTGATCACAAGCGGTCAATGATGTATTTGCTGTGCTGTGCTGCAGGTATCTTACAAAGGAATAATCTACACTGGTTGTTTTGCATTCTTACAGTAATAGCGTGTAATGATGATGACTGCAGGTATTATTCAGGCTATGGAGTTGCAAGCTGAAGCTGAGCGTCGCAAGCGTGCCAGCATTCTGGAATCTGAGGGCCAGAGACAAGCTGTTATCAACGTAGCCGAGGGAGACAAGCAACAGGTACATGTCCACACACGCAACACATACATCAGTGCCTTTTGTTGCTAGCTATTCAAACAACATGGTCCATGTGGTTTCATTACTTGCCTGGCTTGGTACCTGGCAACTTCGTCCCTTGTGGTAGTCGATGTGTGCTGTGTGGTTTCCATTGTTGTAACGGATGCTGATAACATGGATAGCCAACAAAGTTGTTCGCACATGATCAAATTTGAAGCTGTCATCAACATAGCAGAGGGAGAGAAGCAACAGGGACGTGTGTCTGCACACACCACACACACACACATGAATACCTGTGTTTAGTAACTGCAAGACGCTATGCCAGCTCCTGCTGCTGCTGCTTCTGTGCTCACAGATGATCTTATCCTCTGAGGCAGCAAAGCAAGCTGCCATCAACAAAGCTAACGGTGATGCACAAGCAATCCTGGCGCGATCACAAGCCACGGCCGATGGTCTGAAGATGCTGGCTTCACAACTGACATCTACGGGCGGCACTGCTGCAGCACAGCTCAGGGTGGCAGAGCAATATGTGGAGGTGGGTAGGCTGGACTGAACAGTGTTGCTTTCACTGTGTGCACCATGTGTGCTATGCCCTGTTGTGGGTTTGTTGGATCATGAACATGAGCGTTGCCGGTGGGTTCACAAGTATGTCGTAGAGGCGATGTGGTGCTTGATGGAGTATGTATAAGCTACCCACAAGCCATAGCTCTATGGGCATCGGCGCCGCACATCGTTTCAGAGGCGGAACCAGCAACAACGTCTGTTGTCTTGGCAATGGTGTGTCGGTGTGAGGTGTGCAATGGGGGTTGATGCATGCACTTGGTGCGTAGCCCTGGTGGCGCATTCCTGCGTTGTGGCAGCTGGTACATGGAAAGGAGTGTGCGTGCAAGCACCAAGCAATACAGGACCTCACTTCGGAGAGCTGCTATTCTACGCGGGGCTGGCCGTCAATCCTAGGTGCCTCATGCACACAAACGTCATGTAAAGGTCTTGGCACTGTGTGTATAAAGGTCTTGAGACTGTCTTTCAAAAGTCTTTCCACCGCTTGTTAAAGTCTTGGCACTGCGTTTGGTAATGGTCTTGACACTGTGCTTGTTTGACATATTTGCATATCGGCCTTACACATTGCTTACCGCTTGGATTCGCTCTTGTCTGCAGGCCTTCAGCAAACTGGCCAAGGAAGGAAACACCCTCCTGCTGCCAAGCAGTGTACAAGACCCAGCTTCCATGGTAGCACAAGCAATGTCAGTGTTCAGAACCATGCAGCAACAACCCCAGCCACCTCAGGGACCCTCCGGGAGCCCGGGCAGCAGCACCGGCGGCAGCAGCAGCAGCCGGGCTGCAGGCACTGCTGCCGCACTGTCGGCATCGTCCGGCAGCGGTTCTAGCGGGGGTGGTAGCGGTGCAGCGCCAGCAGGGTTTAGCAAAGGTGGTTCGGGCGGTTCAGGGGTTGGGAGTTCGAGGCAGTTGAGCAGTACAGCTGGTGCTGAGAGAGTCAGCAGCGATAGAGGTGGCAGCAGTAGTATGGATGTTGCAGCTGGCATGGCTGCCGCTGGTGGTGCTGCGGCAGGGGCAGCTAGCGGGTGGAATTCGAGCCCGGTGTTCAGCCTGCGGTCGGTGATGGACGAGTAAACCTTTTCGACAGTGTTTGATCTCCACCCCCCAGCGACATGTCTCACTTTGTGTGCTTGATGCGATCTGTGAACTAGGTACTACCAATCACCGATATGGTATCTTGCTCATGGACCCGACGAGCTGTGCTGTATGTGCGTCCCCCGGGGGGCAGGGGCGTGTTGGCCGAGTTGCAGGTCTGCTGTACTGCAGCTCACGCAGCGACTTGAAGTATGAGGCTTGCTTTCGTTTGTCCGGCGCTTGAGCCCTGTGTTCATTTCTTCTTGAGGGTCGCCAGCGCTGTACAGGCTGGCCAGCGTCCGACGGTCTGAGTCAGACGGTGGGTGCATTGCAACCTCCGGTGAAGTCGCTCAGCACCGATAGTCAGCAGGGCATATGCATGGGCGACGGGAGGCGGCATCAGGCGCAATGGACTTCTGTTTATGAACGCCCCTGTTGATGATGCAATAAGCGACGATAGTGCCGTGGTTTCGTCCCCGGACGCCAACCCCGAGGCTGAACCGACAGCGGAAGTTGCTACTGCCGAGTAACCTCGGCTGAGGCATAGGCGCACTTTGAAGAGACGGTCACTTTTCCCGTCCGATGCACTTCGAATTCATAAGGCGGCGGCTATCCTTGCGCTTTGCCTGTTATTTCAACAGCTTAGGGCAGTCGCACGCAGCCCCCACAACACATGCTCTTTCGCTCATGCTGGGCGGACCCAGGCAAGGCATGGTTCCTACTGCTCCTGCAATCACTGCAGGACCTATGGCATCAGATGACGACCAGTCAGCGGCCTTCCGCAGATGCTGTTCCGGCTCAGAGGGTAACCACTGAAGATAAACTGCTCTCAAACTGCTTGCGGCAAGTACTCAGTATGCGGCATAGCAACACACTGTCATATGCCATATGGCACTGCTGCTCTTCAGTGCTTGCATTGCACTGCAAGAGTGTCTAGAGCAGCACTACCAACAGTGTTTGCCAGCACCACTGCAGAAAGGTTCTGATGCAACAAGACACTGCTGTTGGTACGAGTTGCTTGTGCACAGGTTGTACATGGTGACGCAGAGTAGAGCTGCCCTACCACGAGTGCAATTAGCTGCTTTGGGATTACTAACGAGTCGTGAACAGCCGGTGTCAAGGGCACGGGCCCTGCTGTCACATGCGCAGGTACGCTCTCTGCAGTTGCTTCTACCAGGACGTTCTTTATGCACATGTTAGTGACATGACACAATGGCATAACATCACATAC
>NSMO01000895.1:0-10557 GCA_002588565.1 Coelastrella sp. UTEX B 3026
GTGGGTGTGGGAGCTTGGGTGAGCATATGGAGATTTACAAAGAGGGGGGGGGCGGGGGGGGGTGGGGGGGGGGGGGGGGGGGGGGGGGGGGGGGGGGGGGGGGGGGGGGGGGGAGCTCAAATGCCACCAGCCGGCGCGCTGATGCTCGGCCTGTCTAGTAAACGGGTAAAAGTGTGGTTGGTGACCCTGAAATATATTGTTGAAAGTTTCAGGGATGCCTTGTGCTTGTAATGGTTGCTGGCCTAATCATTGTCGTAAGTAGTGTGCAGGCATTCCGTGGTTTTCAATGCCATTGAACAGTGTATACCAAAAAAGATGAGTGAATGCCAGCATACCATAACATACTGTGTGTTCACCTAACTGTCTTTGCGGTTTCACATGGTGGACTGATTGATTACACATGTTGGAGATTCTACTGTTCAAGAGTTGCACTATCAGTCGTGTTGTTGAGCAGAGCCCAGATAGTCTGAGTGAGACATGTGCTTGTAATGTTTGTGGTGTGTGGCTTGGTCTTGAACACAGTATGCCTGCAGTGGTTTCAGCGTTAACTGATTGTCAGCTGTCCAGTGAATTGCAGTGTTGGATTTAAGAATTGCGTACAGTCATTTTAACAGCTTGTGAGCTCCAAAAGCTCTGGAAATCTTTTTCACTGCACATGTCTGTCATTGCTATGCACTGGGCTGGGTTGCTTTGGTCAACTGCTGCGCTGACTGTGCTAAGAACTGTCAACAGGCTGCAAAGCTCCCAGCCATATGTTACACATGCACATTAGCCTTTGCCGACAGGTAGTGTCTTGCAAAATGGCCTTTTGTATGTGCTTTTGTAAGTGCTGCTGAGCATCCATGAACTGGGTGTTAGTGACGTCGTTAGCGTTTGTTCACCCATGGGGTTCCTTGATCTTTGTGACTCCTGTCACGCCCTGTTATGTGTCTTGCTTGCCATGTACGGTTGTCGATGCTGAAGGCTACAGTGTCTGTGGCATCAGAAAGTTGTCACAACAGTGTTTGAAGTCATCATGCTTCAATGTAGGCTATACATGCTTGCTGTGTGAAAGTGACTGAGCCATGCAACAAGTTAGATGCGCTGTGTACTGCTGGCCCGCTCATGAGCAGCAATCATGGATCATGTGCCACCATGGATCATGTGCCACCATGGATCATGTGCCAGTGGCAGGGTCCTGATGTGACGTGCCAAATGTTCACAAACTATTGTGAAATTTTGCTTCTGTTATGTTCAGAAGCCGATGGCTGTGGCTGTTGTTGAGCCCCGGTACGGTACACCCTGTGAAGCAGCTCAGGTCGGATTATGATGCACTGGATTACCGACTCTGAGTTTTGTAAAAGTTTCTGAGCCATGCAACAAGTTAGATGCGCTGGCAATAGCTGTCCTATCATGCATGGGGGTCGCCACTTGAGTCTTGCGTTGACTGCACAGCCATACTCTGCAAGTGACCAACTGCCGCAGTTTCTTTCAGTGCCCAGCAATATGTGATCTGTATCAGATGGGTTTTCAGTGGTCACGCGAGGGTCGAGTCCGGGCCACAGGGGACTCAGGTCGACATGACGAGCTTGATAGATGGACAGCGACTCGCAGTACGGCGGAGCTTTGCTAGCCATCGCTGTTAGTGCGATAGTAGTTGCTGACATCGTTTCCGGTTGATTGGCTGGGGTTGTGGTGCTATCGCCGATCGGCTTGAAACGATCCTGTTCGCATGAGCTATGGTCAACGTCGGTCAGACTTTGATAGCCGGCATAGATACCGACAGAATGTTCCCTTACAAAATCAACAATAGCATTACTGTACCGGCCGGCTTGGCACGCTCGCCTGCTGTGCTTAGACAGACAAACTTCGCATTGCGATGCGACTCAGTCAGTACGAACAAGACACACCCCGGCCGCTCATAACGATTCATGGCACCCACGCATGCGCCCACGGGATCAACCGCGGGAGCAAGCAAAAAGTCCACCGCCACTAGTAACTTCATGCTGTAACCACCGCTGCTACTGGTTCCAGAGCCTGCTGCTGCGCCTGCCGCTGCCCTAACGCTGAATCCACAGCCTGCCGCAACTGCCTGGTAGCGACCTCGATGTCCGGCGCGGCAAACACCGCAGACACTACAGCCAAGCCATCCACGCCAGTTGCTATGACCTCCGAAGCGTTATGAGCTCCGACTCCACCGATAGCGACCGCTGGAAGGCCAATCGTGCAGGACGCGCGGAGCCCGTCAAGTCCGACTACGGAGCTGTCTTTTGTGCTGGTCGGAAACACGGCTCCTACTCTGATGTAATCCGCCCAGTCGGCAGCGGCTTTCGCTGCTTCCGCTGGTGTCTTTGTCGATACTCCCACGATCTTGTCCGGTCCCAGCATCTGCCGGACGAGCCGGGCCGGGATGTCCGACTGTCCGACGTGGACGCCGTCGGCGCCTGCTGCAAGTGCGACGTCTACCCGGTCGTTGATGATGACTGGGATGCCTAGAGGGCGACAGAGCTGCAAACACCAAAACGAGAGAACAACGCAGTACACATATGTCAGCAACAAACCGAGTGATCGCACACATTACTAACTCGGAACTGATGTGTGATTACATGTTGTGCATGACGCCTGATTGAGTGCAGGTGTAAGCTGCTACCCTTCTTATGTGGCACGAGACAACGTGCAGGCTAAGAGGCATCGAAAGTGCCAAGTGATGGTGCAGTGTGTCCGCTGAACCAGATTGGGTATACGATAGACCCATAGCTACGGTGGCAGTGTGTATGCATACCTCAATCACAGCCCTAGCTTCCTTGACAAAGTCCCCTCCGTCAATGTCCTTCTCCCTCAGCTGCACTATGGTAGCACCACCAGCAACTGCAACAGACAGCAACACAGCCGCATTTTGACTAAAAGCAACGTTCTGTGAGCCCGATCGAGTCGGACAACAAGCTGGTCATGCCATGGAAACACATTACTGCCTCAGCTGGTGCCCTCACACTTGGTGTGTAGGCAGCATTGAAGCTTCCACAAGCACCTTGATAACAGGGCGCAAAGGAGGATACACAGACACACTTTTATGAAGCAGCAAGCTCATATAGCCTACATATAATACCATCAATTATTGTCCCCCCCCCCCCCCTGATCAGGTGGTGCATCAGGAACAACACCACTTGTCAACCACTGCGTTATGTCTGCAAGCAGTTGTGTTGATATGGCATTGGTGCTGTTCAATGGTGACACAAAACATCGCAAGCTCAACTTTGAGTTTCACAGCTGCTTACTAAGGCTGTAGAAGGGCCCAACACTAGTTAGGCACATGCAAAAAGAGCAGACTAAACCCTGACAGCTTCAAAACCCACTGACCTGCTCCCTGAACCGCTTGCAACAGGGTTCTGCCCATCTTCTTGTTACAGTGTGGGTCTGTAACAACATACATCCGCAGATCCACAGCGTTTCTGCCATCGGCCGTCTTCCGAGGTTTGATACCGTCACGACTCCCAGGGTTTAACACATTTGTAACACCATTTGTAACAACCTCAGGGTTTAGGGCTGTAGCATCAGTTCTGCTAAACCCTACCCCATGGTGGAAGGGGTGCTGGGGTCCGGCGCCTAAACCCAGCCCCCTGCTGCCGGCTAAAACCCCGGTTAAAAAATCTTTTGCTGACTGTACGGCTTCCACGGGTGACTGTCCATGTGCCAGAGCAGTAGCAATAGCCGCAGCGAGGGTACAGCCAGTGCCATGCGTGTTATTTGTTTGGATGTACGGCGCGGTATAGTAATAGTATCTGTGGCCGTCGTACAAGACGTCGATCGCTTCGATCTGGGCTGCTGAGTCTGTGGACTGCTGCTGCTGCTGCTGCTGCTGCTGCTGCTGGGCGAGGTGGCCGCCTTTGATGAGGACTGCTTTGCAGCCGAGTTTGTGTAGTGCTGCTGCTGCTGCTTTCATGTCGTCTATGGACCTAATGGGCTGATCAGAACCTGCACAAAGCAGCAATGCAGGTTGAAGATAGAATGTTAGTTATTGGTTGACGAAGTCTGTACTGAGCTTCACACTTGTAATCACCAATCGGAAATTCACACCACAGTAGTTCTGCTGTTGCCAGATCAGACGTTACAACAAGTGACAGCGGGCTTACCCCTCAGCCGTCTGGCCACACTCCCCTCTACTAGATCAAAGAACCATTGAATAAAAGGGCATAATGTGCAGTACGGGCAACCGCCCCTCCCCAACATTATATATGCCTACCACACCATTGCTGAGCCTCTGACATAGTTGGTGTACAGATCTGCTGTTCTCGCCACCGATACTTACAAGGTCGTTTTCCATGTTGCCTGCATCATGCCTTGGCCCCTACCACTGTACTAATGATCACAACTATATACACATAAACACACAAACAACAAAACAGTCACCAACAGGCACTTGCAACAAGGACAGAAAGTGAACAGTTTGCTTACCACACAGCAGTTCCGCCTCTGCCAGATTAGGCGTTATAACAGTCGCGAGCGGCACCAGATACTTCTTAACCGCCTCCCCCACACTCCCCTCCGCCAGCTGATGACCACTAGTACTGATCATAACCGGATCCACAACCAACGGCATACCCCCGCTGCTGCTGCTGCCAGCAGCAGTGGCAGCAGCAGCAGCAGCAGCGGCATACTGCTGGATCTTCTGCGCGACGAGCTGAACTGTAGCGACGTCTGGCAGCATCCCGGTTTTGATCGCTAGGGGCTTTAGATCTGTCAAGACGCTGTCGAGCTGCTGTTGTAGGAAAGTGTGTGGCGGGACGTGTACTGCTTGGACGCCTCTGCTGTTTTGTGCTGTGAGGGCGGTCACGGCCGACATGCCAAAACCACCATTGGCCATGATAGTCTGTGCAGCGACATACACACAGTGCAGCAGCAGCAGCAGCAGGGACACACAACGCTGTTAGCAAATGTACACATCTTGAATGATTGACAAAATTGAATGATTGACAAAACATATGAGAAAGAGAGAGAGAGAAGTTACAGTGGATACCTCACCATCTAGAGTGGTACTCTCCACACCCGATAGGAAACCGATTGCAACCAACAAAGGATAAGACCAGATGAAACCCTATCAATGGGCGTGGGCTTTACAATGGGCGCCTAGAGCATCTCAAAGTGCTGGGGGTTTGTGAAACAAAGAGTTGCAGTAGTGACGTTTGTGTGTGATTGCTTGGCAGTAAACAAGTGTCGTAAACATCTGTGCTGTGTTGTGCTGTAAGAGTGCTTGCGGCTGACATGCAGAAATCGCCGGTGACCATTACAGTTTGCAAAGTAACCCACAAACACAAACACAACCAGTAAGATGCACATGAACCATTCGTATGTTGTACAATGTGACATATGCACATTGCTACAATAGAAAACAAATAACTAATGCGTGTGCACAGCAGTATTGAAGCCCCAGTGAATGTGTTCCATACGTGTGCTGTTGTGTGCTGTCAGCGATGTTATGTTGGTTAAGTGATGTGACAACCAATAGTTTGATAGTTTACCTTGAGATCAGCTTGTATGCCAGCACCCCCACCAGAATCTGATCCAGCAATTGTTAGCACCGGCGGCGGGCACACTCCTGCTGCTGTTGCTGCTGCCAGCCGCTGCCCAGACTGCACCGGAACCATAGAGTGGTATCCCCTCTGGACCGACACACTGCTGCCAGCAGCAGCAGCACCAGCAGCAGCATCTAGGGTTTTACTGGTATCATATGGTGTGGGGCCGAATAAAAATGCTGCGATCTGTTCCCAGCTTTCTGCTGTGTATAATACTGGGCTGCTGCTGCTGCTGCTGCTGCTGCCACTGCTGCTGCTGCTGCTGGGAAGGCTTAAGGGTGCGCTGCAAAGTGGCAGCAGCTGAACCCCGTATGCTGCTAGAACACGACGTAAAAGCTTATTTTCCCCGATAATAATACCGTAGTCAGCCTGTGATAATAACAAACATCAAAATAGCTTGTTGGAGACATGAAAATCTGTGTATGTTTCTGATTAGGCGATCTACGCTTTTGGAAAACCCAGTTTTATCGTGTGTCAAAGGAGATGTCGGTATATCACGATTGTAGTAATAATAATGATAATGCATGTTTGACATGCGGACGAGGTACAATTGAAGCCCCTATGACACAACTTGATCCACACACCATTTGCTAGCAGAACCATCATTGATGTTGAATTTTGGAAGCGTTTATGCTGTCCAGCTAGTTAGTTGCCCGAAGTTGTAAATTGGTCAGCGATCTTTGCAACGCAGTATGACACGTACTGCTGTCTCATATTGGGGCATAGTATTGACTTATTCATGAGTGATCTGAGTATTTAAATTGCAGTTAAAACCAGCAGCAAGTCCAACATACCTTGATCAGGGGTGGTATGTCAGATGCTGAGTCACCAACATACACCACAGCTCCGCTGCTGCTGCCACTGCTGCCAGATCTGTACCTCTGTATCAGTTGATCTAAAACCCTGCCTTTATCCCTCCCATTTTGTATCTCACATCTTAAAATCCCTGTGCTCAAACCATCTTCATCAAATACCAACTCATTTGCATGCAGATCTAACCCCTGCTGCTGCTGCTGCAAGCCGATGGCAGCAGCTGCTGCCGGGTCTTGCAGTGCTGCTGCCATGAGGGTTTTGGACCAGTTTACTGATAATACGGCAACTGGGAGGCCGGCAGCAGCAGCAGTGGCAAGGACTTGATTGACACCGGGACGAAGCTGGATTGATTCTGCTGCTGCTGTGATATCGGCACGAGTGAGACCTGCAGCAGCAGCGGCAGTAGCAGCATCAAACAGCAGTTCTGGCAGTGACCCACCCTCGAACTTGCTGCTACAATGTCAGTCAGGATATAACACCTAGATGACAACCAGGATAACAACAAAATGACAGTGTAACAAAACAACGTCTCCAGCACCCACAGCTACTGGGTTCATCTCAGCATCAGATCACATGACAGTGATAAACAAAATGATATCACAAATGTTGGATCAGACGTCTGCTGTTGTGGCGCAGCTGGCAGCAGGCGACCTTCCCTCAGGCGCTTCCTCACAACCGTAAATGAGCAACACGATTGTTAATAACAACCACAACTGAATGCAAACAACTGTCATACCAACCTTTCAAGACTCCCGCATCTACCACAACTTGGTTCATCTCAACATCAAAGTCACTCAACGCCCCAACAAACGCCTGCAATCCATCTGGATCATACTGCTGCTGCTGCCCAGCAACCCCTGCTGCCGCCGCCGCTGCTGGCAGCAGCCGATCCAGCAGCAGCTGCTGCTTGCTGACGTAATTATCTGCTAACTGTTTGACTTGTGCTGAAAGTTTTCGTCGCAGTTCTTGTCCACCTGTTGCAGAGGCCTGCAGCATGTATGATAGCATGATTAGAAAGTTTTTGGAATTTTTTTCTTCTTGTGATTCTTGCAGACTTCAATTGGCACAACTTCGTTGCAAGTTTGACGTTATATTGATGTTATGTATTCTCCAGCTGTTGCAAAGGCCTGCATACCCAAGAGCACGATTGCAACTTTTACAAATATTCCAAAACTCCTGCTTTTGCACACAATTTAAGAAGAACTCAATCAGCAGCACCTTGTTAGACTTTGATATGATTTTGTCGCAATGTTTCTCCAATAGTAGCAGAGGCGGCAATATACCAGAGCAGAAGCATGAAGTTGACAAGCTGTTGCAGCATCACCCCTCAGGCCAGCAAGCCCTCCAGATCATCGCTGGTGGGGACTGCAGTGCAACCAGATCATGATATAGTCGCCCAGCTGTGCAGCCCGATGCTGCTGTCAGTGCTGCCGCTGCTGCTGTTGCCGCTGCCACTGCTGATACGCCGATCTCATCTCTGAGATTGAAAAGTACTGTTGCGACGCATGCGCATCATTAGTATCACTGAGGATAATACGGCACTGCTGCTGCTACTGCACTGCTGCTGCTGCTGCTGTTGGACTGCTCCTGTTGCTGATGCTGCTACTGCACTGCTGCTGTTGCAGCTGCCTACCTTGACATTAGCCTCCACCGCAGCATTCATGAGCACTCCAATGGTGTCTTTAGCAGTGATGGTGTCATCAAAGTCACAAACTAACAAACCAATATTCCCTGTGTGTTTTAGGCAACAGCAGCAGCAGCAGCAGCAGCAGCAGCAGCAGCAGCAAAGAGTGTTGCCAGTATCCTGTAACCCGATTGCATGCAGTTTGTTGTTTGAGGGATGCGGGAGCAGTTTCTCAGAATGTTGTGCAAGCATATCGGCAGTTCTTTCTGGCGAATCCTGGCCACCACAGAGCCGAATGTGCGGCATGTGCTGACTCAGCATTGACCTAATGAATGCTGTGCTTCGGCCGATGCTGCTGCTGCGGCGTGCCTGGGGTTGTAAAGGAACTACCCAGTCTCCATATCTGCTGTCTCAGCAACTGCAGCGACTCACTTGGCGCTGGCATATCCGGCTGTGCGCTAAAGAAGTTCACTTCAAGCTGCATCGCGCGTCTGTACAAATTCTTCAAACGATCTGCGGGAAATGGCGCGGAACACGACATACAGCAGCCACAGCAAGACAGTAGGTCAGATCCGTCGAGCGGATCTGCGGAGAAGCTTTTAGCACCGTGGTAAACCCTGCGTACCGTTTTGTATGGGTGCGGGTGACGATATAAGAGGGCTACGTGTCCAGTGCGTAGCTTGGTGCGAGCGAGGTGACTGCAATCGCTGTACTACTACTGCAGAACACTGCTTCGAAGGCCGCAGGCAACCCAGGATGTGTTGTTGTTTGATGCACAGCATTTTGGGACAATCAATGGTTCAAAACAAGATATGTTGCCGCAGCTACTTGCAAAGGCCGCTTCAGGCCATACGAATTGTACGCTGCAGCATGCGCTGCAAAGCATTTGAGTCGCTGCACAAGCTACACTAGCATACTAAACAATATCTGAGCGTACGTCAGGGCGCGCTGATGGGGCTGCTACGTGAGGGAGACAGCCCGAGCAGTACAACAGGAGCCAGCCCGCCAGTGACTGTACTGCGGGCACACAATGACTGCCAGCTGGCCATACGCATTCGCCCCTTCACCCGTACTATAAGTTTAGTACTATGTCGAAAGTGGTGCTGCAGTCGTGACTCACTGTAGGGTATGCTGCTGCAGATATCATCAAACAGTTGCTCCTTCATGACAGGACTCTCCTGTGGCACACACAAGCAGTGTCAGCGTCAGAGTTTGTGGAAACTTTGTCATGAGCAGCCAGAAACTTTCTCGGGTGGCGTCCCCCTGTATATGGCACAACAGCTCTTGCCAGCGCATCTATCCTGTTTGCATTGGATCTTCACTTTTGCAAGCGCGGCTTCACAATTACAGCGCCATCACATTGGCAACATGCAGATCCGCAACCTGCTAACCCAAGAGCAGACGCAATGAAATGCAGTACTCCCCAATATTGGTGGCATGGCAATTCAACAAAGTTTGCTGTCTAAAGTAGCTCACATGACCTGCATCAAAGCAATGACCGATACAAACAACTCAAGCAGCAATGGATTCTATTGCCAGAGCTACACAACTGTGGATTGGTGGATGTCACAGCTTGCGTCAGAGGAGCAGCACCTATTATGTGTTGCAATGTTATGTGCCAAACATAAGGTATTAGTTCACGATCTCCTGGTACATCACTTGCTATGGCGTCCCTGGTGCCCGCGAGTGCCACCGCTGCTATCATAAGTATACTTTACACTTAATCATGACCTTACATGTAGCACAGACCGTCTGTGCAGCCCTCAGCGACGAGTACTGCTGGATGGGTGACCCTCAGGAACTGCGCAATTTGCATAGAAGCAGCAAAGTGCACCCCGCACCGCAACAAGCCATAAATATCTCATGTTTAAGGCATCTTGTTCCTATTGTGGCGTATTTGACGTTGACTGAAAGTCCCCAGTCACCAGCAGTGACAGACAAAGTACTTGCAGCGTTTTGCCAGGGCTATCAGGCACTCCAGGTGTGCACAAACGCTACTAGTAGACTACATATAACATCGTATGAGCGCAGATATGGATTAGGGTGTCGTATAATGCCCTCTGACCCGGCGCGAGAATGCGAGGGGCAACAAACGAGCTCCGATTCACGCCAAATTGCAAGTCTAGTATAGAACCACTCACTAACTTACTATCTATGTAAAAGGACCGGTCCTAGGAGCCTTGTTGACAGAGAACCAGGACATTGACGTATCGTTTCCCGGGACGCGTGCTTCTCTTGACTGTGCAACTACCGCTCTTGACTTCTCGTCTACCAGTTTGACTCTTCGTCTACCGCTATTTCCACTGAAAAAAGTTCACTCCGAGTCCTGGCGTGACAACTGAACGCTGTTTGAACATCGCCAGAGCTTTAGACGAGTCAACGTTGCCAGGCGTTGCTCCTACGCAGGAGTGTACAAAGCACGCGTCCCGGGTAGAAATGGTTTCTAAAGAGAGCAAGAGTAACTATTTTCTGGTGTGAGTTGTTACACGAGTCGCTGATCATTAGTCTTAGTACGCTTCGATGCAGCAGCTCACTGCAGACAGTGTTGCACAAAGTGATACCTGTCTAGAA
>NSMO01000896.1:0-10933 GCA_002588565.1 Coelastrella sp. UTEX B 3026
CATACGGAAAGTACACCGTAAGCCCGTCCAGGATGAACTTCATGGTTGCTGCTGCTGTTGAATGCTGTGAGCTGTGCGGAGCCGCGAACAGAAGCTGCCTAAGCTGCTTTCGCAGGCAGCTGCTTGCTCACAAGCTACATAATCTTGGATTAGATGTGGATTGAGCCGGTGCCTGCTGCATGCAGTCAGAATCAAGCACTACGAGTTTCTGACAGCACAGAGTGGAAGGTGAGATGAGTGGACATGCCCGAAGCAACTGGCGTAGCTCACAAGCAGGAGGTTGGGTGCGACAATAGCAGTTGCAAAGTAGCAGAGCGCGCGTATCAGCAGCCCCTGGGGAGGTGAATGGCCTTCTTGTCACTTGTACATAACACACACCTGCTGTGCGTGTCCAGGTAGTGTGCCTTGAGAGGTCAGGCCGGAGGAGGTATCGTTAACTGTGTGGTGTGTCTTTGAATGTGTGAAACGGTCGCATATCGGTTTGCTAGCCTCTGCCATACGGTTGCATCTGTGCACGTACCTTGAGTTATTGCGCCTTGCGTCCAGGTTGATCATAGCACTTTGCTAGAACATACGTACGGATGGCACGGCGTTTGAGCCATCCACTCCCTGGTGTGGCAAAGCAGCTGCTGTCAGCGACCTCAACCCCAGCACTGCAGGTGAGCAGCCCACACGGTCTGCTCATGACCCAGATCCATGTAGCATGCTGCTGTGTGCTGACACACAATATGATCACCAGTTTGTGCCCATTGCAGGACAGTTTGCATCTTGCCACAGCTGCAGTCAATGCATTGAAGCTTCCATTTCAGCAGTGCTGGATCCACAGCCCTGCAGGTAGTGGGCTAGCCAGCGGTGCGCACTCCTATCATGGCAGTAGAGACGATGAAGAGGCAGGCAATCAGGACAATAAAGATGAGGGTGCTGGTGCGGGTGAGGGTCGCTGACTGTTTCGGAAGGTCTCTGTGCTGCTCTGTGTGCTGCTTTGTAAGTAGGCTTGCTAACGCAGTACATGGTGAGACAGCCCTGTGAGTGCTAGCTGAGATGCACTGCAGTTGTGCAGCTTGAGCCAAGCTCGAATGTATCATACATGTATGTTTGTGCAGGTGACAGCCAGGCAAATGATGCTGACAACGCCGTCACACGGCAGATGGAGGCAATCCAAGAGGCAATACAGCAGGCACTGCGGGAAGGGCGCAGTGTGCGTGATGCTGGTCAGCTGCCAGAGAATGTGGCGCGCAGCTTCATGCGTGATCCCCTGGGCATGATTCTGTCGTCCCAGGGTGTGCCTATGGGTATCAGCCTGAAGGTTAATCCACAAAAGCTGTTCAAACACAGACAGGAGCAACTACAGCGGTGAGGCTAGTATAGGTCTGCTGTATGACTTGTTGCTGGGAAAGGCTGTTGCCAGTGTCAGCCCATCTCAGTTCCTGACCTGCTGTAGGTGACCCCAATGGTTGGGTGGACAGATCTGATCATGGAGTAGATGATTTCTGAGTGAGCCGTCACATCGCTGCTTTGCCATGGCAACATCTGTCTTGGGTGTGCTATGTGCTGTGCTTGCTGCTACTGCACATGCAGGGAAGGCGATGCTGATAAGCAAGACTGGCGGGAGATGCTCAGCCAGGTTGAAAGCGGCCGACGCAGCAGCAGCAGTGCTGACGACCACAGCACAGCAGTACCTAGGACTGATGCACAGCTGCTGAAGCTCAAGCTTGCGGAGACAGCTAACAAACTTGTCAGGGATGCCCGCTCTGCTAGGCACGCAATGCAGCAGGAGCAGCAGCAGCAGCAGGATGTCGAGCAGCAGCACATCGAGCGCCAAGAGGAGCAGCTTCAAGTGAGCAGCAGTGCAGACCGAGAAAGCAGTGATAGCACTGAGCAGCAGCAACGAACCACTACAGTAGGCCAGCAAGTCAAGGAGCAGCTGGCTGCATTGATGGCTGCAGTTGACCATGACAGCTGGGGGACAACGCAGCAAAGCCCTGCAGAGATAGCACAGCAGATAGCAGCCAGCAACAAGCGGGCAGGCAGTGGCGGTGGTGGTGGAGGTGAAGACGGGGGTGATGGTAAGCGTGTGGGTCATGGAGTCTTGCGCGATGCCCCAGCAGGGGGACGCTGTGTTCCTGAGCCACTGGCACATGGCTCCTGTTCGTAAGAGTCGGTGGATCCGAGGTACATCTCGTGTTCAATCTGTAGTGCGCTCATTTTGGTGGAGGTTAGCCAGGGACACTCTCATGTTCTCCTCTGGTGTTGCCAAGTGATATCCATCTGTGTGTATGCAGATGATGGCAATGAGAGTGATGGTGAGCCCCTGCAACTCAGTCCCGTAGAGGAGCGCTATGCTGATCAGTCAGCTGTGACAGCAGAGCTCAAGGAGATGGATGAGATCTATGAAGTGCTGGCCAAGGTGACCAATCATTGTGTGACTAGTGTGTCATCTATAGCATGGCAGTGTTTGCTTGCGCAGCGCGCTGTTTGTGCATACAGCACAAAGATATCTGTTTTGCCAGGCACGATGTTGGCTTTTGTGCCTCAGTTGTCAGCCAGCTTTTGGACATGCTGCACGTGCAGCTGGGGCTATTGGCACCTGCAGGCTCAACACTTCTGTTTGGCTGTCTTGAGCCCAGAGCCAAGCAGCAGGCGCAAATGTTAGCGCTGCAATGGCTTGCTTAGGGCTACTTTTGTAGTGTTTTTTAGGTATATGGCAGAAGGCTGGCTTTGCTGCTTTCTTGCTTGCGTGCCAGAGCCGGTCCCTACCTAAGGTTGGCATCGCTGTCTCATCTCCAGAGCTTGCAGGATGCAGCATCCTGCACCGCCCTGACCGTGTGTGCCATGTGGGCGTGTTTCACAGGTTCCATGGCTTGATGATGACGATGTGGACGAGCGTGAGCTTCGTGGAGTGGTAGCAGTAGGGCTGCTGGGGACACTGGAGGAAGTAGGGTGGCAGTTGAGGGAGCCTCTGCTGTCTTTGTGGGGAGGGGAGAGGGACCTAGACAGACTGACAGCAAATATTGGGCCGAGAGAGGCTGCAGCCATAACAGCGATCTTGTATCATACAGAGCAACTAGAGCAGCAGTATGATAAGGCTCCTGCTGCTGGTGTGGCTGCAGCGTTGGCAGCTGCTGGGGGTCCTGCTGTATCACCAGTAGAGCGTCCCACATCAAACGAGGATGGCAGCAAATGAAGCAGTCATCTGCAGCAGTTGCTTGGTACACGTCTCTTGTGCGGTTAGTACGTGTGCTTGCTGTCAGGCATGCGCCCAAACCTGTGTTGTTCTCTTTGTGCCACTTAGGCGGGCGCTTTGCCGCGCTGACGTCTTGCAAGGCCGTGCACACGGTGATGTATATCAACCAATGTTTCAATGTGTGTTTTAACAGTGGGGCGTTGCTCATGTGCATGGCAGGCGCAGAAGAAACCAAATGACATGGCGGGAAACTCCGCGAGTTCGGGTGTAACACAGTGCTGCGGACACGGAAGCATAATATTTGTCACTATGCTGACTTCAATTGAGGAGAGAACGGACAATGTTTGTCACCTCGTGCAAGAAGCAAACAAACACGGGGAGAAAGTGAAAGGAAGGCGATAGTTCGTGAAAGAAGCATAACTCGTGCTCCACCTTGCTAACTTGACCTTTGAAATGGACTGGAAGCCATCTTCAGCTTCAGTTGCATGCAACATTGGCGCTCACTGTAGGTGGCCCCGTCAGTCCGGTACCTCGAGTTCTCTTGCTGAACACCTTCTTTCTGATGTCGTTACGATGTGACAGGGTCCTGTGCTCCAGGTTTATCTGGAGATTATTTCACTGTGTGGCTGCTGCTCTCAGCACAGGCGTCAAGCACAGTAGTGAATGCCTTTGGTGTCCTCTTTTGCTGTAGGCTCCAACTCTCAGCCAAAGGAGCAGCCAACGTACACTTTCGGTCACGGCGTCAATCCAGGACAGGTAACAGTCTGTTGTTGCCGGCAGGCATATCATTCTATGGACAGTATGGCCGGGGTTGTATTCACCGCCAGCACTGACAGCAGAGGGTATGAGCTGCATGCCGAGGGTCGACTCACGCAGACCGGCAGCAAACTCCCATTGCTTCAGCTGTTGCAGGCTACAAACCCGGTGGCAGAGGATGCCAAAGCAGCATTGTGGTGGAAGGGTGGCCATGCCAACAACCCGACAACCAATGATGCCCGCAACAGTGATGTAGCTGAGTTCTGGCAGACAGCCAAGAATCAGGGAGCAGGCTCAGCGGTTGAGCACCTGACAGGTGCGACCTCGCTAGCAGGCTCAGTCCAAACAAGTCCGTGAGGCCAGTGATGGTCAGAAAGCCTGACGTCAGAAGTCGACTTAGAGAAGCCTCCTGAACAGCTTGACACAGCTTTCTCACAATGATGCTCCCCAGCAGGTGTTGGCACCATACCTGGCTGGTGGGTGCCTACAGACAGCCAGCAGTTGCTGTTTCTCACCAGCAGCGGCTGTTGTGCGCTGCAGGGCTCTGCAGATGGTTGTGCATGTACAGGTGCCACAATGCGTGTGTGTGCTGGCCCGTCCAGCCGAGGCAGGTGCTACACTTTGTCTTGCTGAGACCTTACACTGTATGTCCTGCAGGCAAAGACATTGCAAAGCGTGTGAAAGAGGCTGGTCGTGGCTCACATGTCACATTGGGTGTTGATGGTGACGAGTTCACACGTGTGAGCAAGTACAAGCAGGAGTTCTGTGAGAAGCATGAGGCAAAGGGTGCACAGTCAATCAAGCCCGCAGTCGAGGACATGGTGAGTCGACTCACTGCAGCAGTCGCTTGCTGACAGACGGTCTGAGCCCTGGTTATTGAAGCTAGCATGTGATCCGGTTGGCCACAGCACACATCTGGCAGCTGGAAGCTGTTCCTCTTCTCTTTGAGAAATAACACAGGGCAGCAGTCGACTGTGGCAAGTACTGTGGCTACTTCCGGCAAGTGCTGTCGCTGCTTCTGCTGGGTAAAACTGGTAATATCTAGGTCTTGCTGACGCACTGCCTGCCTTGTGTATGCCTGTAGTACTTTGAAGCCAAGAAGCAGGCTCAAGCAAACAAGGCGTTGGGAAGAGGCAGCAGCGTGAACATCTCGTACATGCACTAGCAGCACTCCAGCAAGCATGTGATCAGCAGCAAGCAGAGTGTTCGGCAGCAACTGTCATCCTGGCAGGTGTTATTATAGCGTGATTGTATTGTGGACTATACTGTTCAACATGTTATGCTTGTGTCAGCTTTGTAGCTCTGGGTGGTTCATCAGAACGAGCCCTTCACAATATGACCTGGGCGTGCCGTACTGTTGGCACTTCTTCTTACCTGTTATCGATCCGAGGGGGCCTGTGATAGCAGGTACAGACAGGCGATGATGGCTTGTCATGTCGCTATCATAGTAGGACTTGGGCCCACCAGCTATGGTGACTGTGTAAGTTTCACCTATCTCCATGATTAGGGCTCTGGAGCCAGCTGACGAATCCCCTGCGCCTGGTGATTATCGCCTGAACCCAGCAGCACCGAGATCGACGATGTCGACAGCCGGGTCCTTTGCTTGTTACGGTGGGCGACTGAAATGTGCCGCGTTCCCGCATCCGCTGCCCGGCGGTCATTGACAGCTCTTCAGGACCTGCATACATGTCCAATCGACAAAGCCGCGGTTGGCAGCCTATAACAGAGTATTCCTTCGTAATTGTTTGACCACCGCGAGAGCATGGAACCACACTGCACCGGTGCCACTAGCTATGGGCATTGGTGACCGTCGGCGTACTGACTACGCACCGCGGCAGCCCGAAACACTCCGGCCGCCGTTTGAAGCAGCACGGCGGGTGGTGGGCCGCTTTTGAGCTGCTTGTCCGGAAAGCCCGGCCGGGACCGGCTGTTGCATGTGTATAACAGAGATGTGTATAATAATCGGTGAACATGCAAAGCGAGCAGAAATCAAAGGCACAGGTAAGCGAACAGAGCAGCCGCCGCCATCGCATTGCACAGCGTGCAGGCTTGTTATATTTGTTGGTCGGTATGAGGAACCCCTACTAGTACATTCTCATGCCGCAAACACTCGGCCAGTATTTACGCAGACTCGGTAGCCACAACATTGGCATTCACGCCAATATACGCCAATATGCAGACCAAGCCTGTGCCAATGCGTGCACATAACATCCCTGCAAATTCTAGTAACGAGTGCAGCACAGCGATTCACCAAATATCCGGTTATTACCATGTATATACTTCTATAAAATCACACATCACCTCTTGCGGCTGCAAACCTGAATGATCCATTAGGAACATAAATATACTTGGCCAAGCCATGTTGAGCATCCAGCATAACACCGCTCAGCACATGTACAAGCAAGCACTAAACATCCACATATGACATGAGCACAGTTGCACTACTTTCGTCATACAGGGCGGGAGCCTTCCAAATAAGATCAACATACCATGTCAGCAGCAGTGAAACAAGCAGTAGCCCTGTCCCACAAGTCAAGCGATAGAACATACCCAGAACCAATCCTTGCAACACACAAAAGTGCTGCATGTCACCACCACACCAATGTGCCCAATGTGTAGCTTGCTTAGCTTATATTAGAAAGCAGCCGCATCACCATGGCTTCTTCTCAAAAGTCAGCAGGTCATGTACTCCGCCCTCAGTCTGTGCTGCTCCTGTTCTGCACTCCATACGCATGGTCCCATTGTACAAGCCCTTGCGTGCCTGAGGCACATCCTGCACCCCTAGGTCCTGGAAGCCCTGCTTGACTGCCTGTGCCAGGTACGGCACAGTCTTGCGCACGCTGCCCTTGTCCTTCACTGTACCGCTGACACCCTGAGCAATCTTGAGGTTCTGGGTGTCACTGAGGTACCGCGCTTCACTGCCCTTTGCCATGGCCTCTAAGCTGCCCATACCTCGGTACTTCTGCAGGCATAACAGAGAGACATAACATGGAGACGTCAGGTAAGGTAATGTATCCCAAGCCAACCAGCACTTTTGCTGTCCCACCGGTAGCTGCGAGCATCTGCAGACCAAGCGAAGCTCATCAAAGACCTTTACGCCCCGACGCCAACTCATCATGCAAAAACATCATTTTAACTACATCAACTTTATTGGAGGATAATGGATATGAAAGGTACCCACCTTGACTCTCTGGCCGTTGATGTAGAAGTAGTCTCCTGGGGCTTCTGTTGTGCCAGCAAACAAGCTGCCGCACATGACAGCACTGGCACCCAAGGCCAGCGCCTTACAGATGTGCCCACTGTTCTGTATGCCACCATCAGCGATGATGGGCACACCATGTTGGTTGGCCAGACGAGCAACCTGGTACACGGCTGTCGCCTGACCGCGACCAACAGCACACACCTGCAACAGATAGATAGAGCATGACATGGAGGGTATCCACTGTGTGAGGTTTTCACAGCATACAACCACGTTTATCAGATGTCCCTAACGCGTTTCGACGTCAGGCAGTGCAGTGTGTAGCTGGTAGCTGCTTGCAACAGCTTGCAACAGCCATAGTGGCACGGACCTGTCTGGTTTTTGTCAACTGCGACAAATGCTACCTAGTGACAGCACCGTAATGAGCTAAGGAGTCATCTTCTGTCTGACAACACTGGCATGCCGCCCTGGTGGGTCACATAACCGAGCATTTGTTGGACCAGGCTGCTCACCTCTTGTGTGGTGCAGATGCTGCCACTTCCCATACCAACACGCAGACCATCAGCACCTGCCTCAATAAGGCGGCGGGCCTGAGCACTGGTCACCACGTTACCACAGATGACATCAAGACCAGGATGGGTCTGCTTGATGTATTGAAGCATCTGCAGCACACAAGAACAGACACTGACACCTCACACACCTTACATTCTACATCGCTGCACAAGAAACTACAGCAGGCTGTACACGCTTGACAAGCTGCCGTTCTGTCCTGCTTGGAATACCATAGACCCCGCAACAGACAGGTGTGTGTTAGTAGACAGCACACATGCATATGCCATCTCCCAAGCAAGCGAACACGGCATCCCCAGTCGCAAAGCATTACCATTCGTCAGAGATGGCACACCATACCAACCTGTAGCTGGTAGGTTGAGTCCCCCTGTGATGAGTCGAGGATGACAGCGTCCACTCCCGCCTCCACCAGGCGTGCAATGCGCTCCTTGTCTCCCTCTCGTGTGCCTGTGGCGGCTCCACAGCGCAGGCGGCCCTGAGAGTCCAGGCTGGGTTCACCCTGAGGGGGAAGCTGACGCTCATCAACAAACGCACGACGAGTGGCCAGGCCAACCTACACAGGAGATACAGGGGGCAGGAAGGTCCGTAAAGTATGCAAATAGACTGATGAACCAGAGATGCCAGCAGACCCAATGCCAGCACACCCAATCCAATGAACCAGAGATGCCAGCACACCCAATGCCAGTACACCCAATCCAATGCCATGTGGGCCAGCATAACACTACACCTGTTCTTCAGTGGAAGGCAGCAAACAGGCCACACTCCACTCTGCGTGAACAAAGCTGCCCCAACAATATGCATAACATAAAAAGTCAGGGCTCATAGCACGATCCATTGCAGATGCAACCACTACATCACTACAATTATCGACACCCAGATTGCTGACTGCTCACCAGCTGTCCCTGTGCATTGATCAGTGGAAGCTTTCCCTTCTTGTTTTGCTTCAACAGCTCAATGGCTGATTTGGGGGTGGTGTTGGCAGGCGCTGTGATCACATCACTGCAGACACAATGCACACAAATCCAGTCAGCGCCTTGACGGTACATACTGGGCCTGTATGGCACTCCAAAGCTTTACAGACAGCTTGGCACATTGAGGCAGGCATACACAGAGGTTGAAGGCACGCACACAGTGGTGAATTGGGCTGCTGTGAGCTTTATCACAACTATGACAAGTACAAGCAGCCACACCAAGCTGCAGCTGCTATCGGATTGCTGGGCTTTGAAGCAGATGAACGAGCTGTGGCCAACAATGACTCTGCATCAACCCCAACTCTGCTAACCGTTGCTGCATTGGCCAAAGCAGTGGGCGCCGCTCATTGTACTGTTTATTGCTGCTGCTGCTGCTGTCTCACCGTGTCATGACCTCCTCCAGAGGTGTTTGCCTGTCATTGATGAAGTCAACATCCCTGCTGGTCACAATGCCTAGCAGCTGACCACCAAGAGCACCGGTGTCTGTCACACATACACTGCTGAAGTTCTTTGTCAACTGCAAACGGATGACAGGAAGACAGCCATACTTTACTTCTTATGCAGCACATCGTTCAGAATGATGATATGCAGCATTGGGATACGAAAACAGTGCTGGAATAGCTTGTTGAGGCAGACTCTACATCCCACAGCCGCAGTATGCGCATCCGCAGCCTGGCAGTGCACTCCTGCAATGCCAGCTACATGCCAGTGGTTTGCAAGCTTACTCAACTGCAAACCCACCCTGCTGCCCTGCTCCTGCCTCAACCAACTCTTGATGCAGACAAGCCCACCTTGAGGTTATCAAGAGCGCTGATTGTGTCTGTTGGCTTCATGCACACCGGTGTGACCACAAAGCCTGGGCAGTGTGCCTTCACCTTGGCCACTGCTGCTGCTTGGTCAGCTATGGTGCAGTTGTAGTGGATGAAACCCATACCACCAACCTGTAAGAAAGGAATTGCAGCATCACTGCTTAGCAATGTGTGCTAAGCTACTGTCCCTGCTCGTGGCTCTATAGGCCAATGACTCAAATAGTCGCCATGAAGAAGAACTACTGCTGGCTGTCCGCAGAGCCGTGACCTGCCACATGGCTGAGGCGGCAGGTAAGCTCGCTACTGAGCAGTTCCGTTGCTGCTCTGTTTATTACTCTGTGATGCGAGCTGCACCGGGAGAACAACCACTGCGTTACAGTGTCTGCTGCTGTGGATCGAGCTGCTGTGGATTGATGAACAGCAGGCCAGGCTTACCGTTGCCATTGCAACAGCCATCTCTGCTTCTGTTACAGTGTCCATGGGAGAGCTGACGATTGGCACGCGGAGCTTGATGTTCTTTGTCACGTTGCATGACAAATCCACCTGCAGCAAGAACCGGCATGTGTAATGCAGAGCCTCGGCAGGCTGCTGATGGCGGTTCACCTGCTGCAGCAGCTGACTGTGATGCTAGCACGCACCTCATGAGCGCCAAAGAAGATGTGACCAGGGTGCATGATCACATCGTCATAAGTGTAGCTGACTCCCTGCCCAAACAGCTGGGCGGCACTGTAGCCTGCGAGAGATGGCGCACTGTGAACATCGACCTCCTGTATCGACAGCAGCGATGCTAGTAGTGTTCTGAAAACGTTGCATACCATCGTACATCTGCTCTGAGCCCATGACTGGCACTGAAAGCTTTGATTGGGGAGCACGTGGTCCTCGACACAGCCAAAGTTGGACTGCTGCAGCTGCAAATGCGAGGAGGTTTGTTGCAGCTCAATGACAGCGTCAAGACCGTTTATTACGCCAGTAGCACGCTGCCACTCCCGCAGTCACTCACCGCTCACATTTGCAGCACGCCTGTGTTACTTTTGCGAATCAGGGGTTTACCAACCGCAAGCTATCACATGTTTTGCTTATGCCGGAACGGACCCTGGTATATCGCGAACTGGCGCAAGCGCATGCGAGCTCTCAAAACCTCATGGTGCCAGACAAGCATCACTTCTCTGCCTCTTGTGGTTCCGTGTCCCTGAAGGCCTGCAAAGCTGCAACGACGTAGCTGCAGTACTTTACGTCCAAACGCCTACACAAGGACCCAGATCAGGGCAGAGCTTCACCAGGCATAGGGGGCTGGTGTACTGCGCATCAGAACAGTTGCTATGTCCCAGCGGGCCAGGCCTGCTGACGGTTCCAGCAGACGCAGACAGCAGCAGTCAGCCAAGGTCGCGTCGTTGGAGGAGTCTATTATCCAGAACCCGCAGCACTTCAAGAACAACCTAGGCGT
>NSMO01000899.1:0-10249 GCA_002588565.1 Coelastrella sp. UTEX B 3026
TTGTACCATGAGGCCTCAGCTGGCTGCAAGCTGCCCTGAACAGGCTGCAGCTCTCTCTACAGGCAGTGATGTTGAGAATTGGATCAGCCGGTCAACCTGCGGTGAATGTTGAGGTCAAAATGTGTGGACAGTTCGCAGACGCAGATGCATATAAACCGGCTTGCTGCACCTGCCACCTTGCATAGCTGCTGATGCTGCCACTGACTTGACGCATGTGCACCAGACTCGCTAGATGTATGGCGTTTGTTGGGTTGCAGGTTGGCATTGAGGAATGTCTACATATAGAGTTTGAATATGACAAGGCGCGATATCATCTCAAGGTGAAACACCGCATCACTGGAGCAAGGGGTCATGGTCACACTTGCATTGCGAGACGTTGATGTCACGGACACAGGAATGGCACTGGCTAGCATGCACAGCTAAGAGCAGTCTGAACACCACTGTATGTTGAGCCCTGGTGTACAGGCAGGCAGCGACTTAATTCATTCTTGGCGCCCAATGCGAGGTGCTTTTGTGCCCGCTTAGGCAACTTGTGACCACAGGGTAATACATGGTTGACTCAGCCATGCCATCTAATTATGCTGCTGCATGTGCTTGTTTGTAGGATGTTGTAGTTGGCAAGATTTATTTCTTGCTAGTGCGGATCAAGCTCAAACACATGGAGGTGGAAATAAGACGAAGAGAAACAACAGGTAAGGCTGCTCCTGCATGCAGATGAACAAACAGCAAGCTGCTGACGACCAGCAGCAGCAGCTTCGTTTGCAGTCTGCTCTCAGCCAATGGCGCATACTGCAGACGGCAGCCTGGGACTAGGGCTGATGAGTTCTCAGCCTATGAATTTGAGCACACACCTATGACAATGGCTATGTGTATTCTTGCTTAAGTCGGTTTCAGGTTGTCCTCTGCAGATGTGTTAGGGCTGATTGTCAATGTCACAAAGGGGCCATGCATCTGTTCCTGATCCCTTGCAGGTTCTGGCAGCAGTGCTCACAATGAGAGTGAAACAATAGCAAAGTATGAGATCATGGACGGGGCACCTGTACGCGGGGAGAACATCCCGATTAGGTGTGTATGTGCAGAACCTGGGCTTTGTGTCGTGTAGGGTCCCAGAGGCATATGGTGTCCCAGAGACATATGAGCAGATTATTGGCCTTGTGCGGTAGTACCGAACAGCCTCGTCATTGCGCGCTGTCTGTGTTGCAGTGTCATTAACTTCTATCATATGAGACAGCTCAATCTTGCTTGCATTGGTGACACCAGGCTCTGTGTTGTGCTATGATCCTTCCGCCATTGCCAACAGTAGCTGAGTTCCGTGCTGCGCTGCACCGCACTCAGGTTGTATCTTTCCCCCTACGACCTAACACCCACCTACAAGGAGATCCACAACAAGTTCAGTGTTAGATACTTCCTGAACCTGGTGCTGGTGGATGAGGAGGACAGAAGATACTTCAAGCAGCAAGAGATACTGCTTTACAGAAAGTCAGATGATGTAGCTGCAGCAGTGGGGAGCGGGACAGCAGTGGGAGCTGCTGCAGCTGGATCGGGGCCGACATCTCCAACAGCAGACAACACTGCTAGCTGAGGTACAATCAGCTCGCGGCTGTTGCTTCCAAGGAGTTCCGTAACATGTTTCGTGGTGCTGTGGAAGTTTCAACCGCAGCCCTCCCGGCTCAGTCAGCATGTGTGGCCGCTTGATGACCGTGCAACACATCACCGTGCAGTACATGATCGACAGGACGTCCTGTGTCAACGCGTGTTCGCTGATCGAGTAATACTAAGCAATCTTGGCTCTCAGAGAATGATGCATCAGAGCCACACACATGCCAGCGCATCTATCCTGTTTGCATTGGCTCAGTCTCTTTTACACATGGTGCACCAGCACTGCTCTGGCAGAGTTGAAGAGCCATAGGGCTCTGTCAGGGCTGTGATGACAGCCGGTGGCTGCAAACGCGCTGCCGTCTCCGTGGCGGGAAACAGCGCCTGACGCACAAGACTCCGCTGTTTGTCAATGGCTCGGGGCTGCTGAGTCTACAGTAATCTGTTTTGTAGATACTCGGAGTGCTGGGAGTTATTTAGCTGGTGCTGCGAGTTGCTCGTTGCTGAACCCGCGACAGTACTGTTGTTACGGACTAGTCTGTTGTTAGGGGGTAACTACATGTCACCGCAGTAGTGCTGACATGTTTGCACCGGATAATGCACGACCAGTCGTGGAGTGACACAGGGTTACCTCTGTGCTGTCGGTGCTGTTTGTTTTGGGCACCCGTCGTATTTGCCGAGGCTGAGAGTGCATGGCAGCTACTGGCCCGTGTCAAACACAGACGTAACACACAAAGACGGTCGGCAGTTCTTTGCAACAAAACGCACTGTATTATAGTCAAGATGAACCCAACAGCGTACACCTAAATGAGCAACAACACAGCCGGGCCGCCAAGAAAAACTGGTCTGGGGTGGGAGTCAGCGCATCTGGGCAACCTAATGCACTGGTGACCACATGGTGAAGGCTACAAACGAACTGTCGGTTGCTGCAAGAATACCCTCAACCACGTGTATTCTACATGTGATGTGTCTTTTGACATTAGAATATAGCAGCAGCAGCCAACAGTACAGTAACCGCAGCAGCCAGCATCGGCATGACTTGGCGCTTGCTCTGAGTTACATTTCTTTCAACACTGCCACAGGTTGTATCTTTGATGCAGTTACACTGGTTGACATGTTTCCTTAAACTCAGCAATAGCGCAGTACGTACTAAACAAGCAGCAAGGCAGGCTTTGTGTACGTGAAGTACACAACCAATTGGTCTTGCAAGACTTGTGCTGGCCTGGCCTGAAGGCCCAATTGCAGACAGGGGTGCAACGGCCGCTGCGGCAGCAGGCAGCATTGATCAATTGTCATGACAAGAAGCTGCACATCTGTATGTACTGCTTGATACTCTGGTAGGGGCTGTATAGCTGTTGTACCGCTTTCAGCAGTAGCTGTATATGTGTATGAGTCAGACTCTAACAGTGTCACAAGCAGTAATCATCACCGGGCTGAAGAGTATAGCCTAGGCCTTGTTCGTTAAAGAACACCATGCACTGGAGACTTGTATTATTGGTCCCATGCTTCAGCCACCATGGTGGCTATTGGGTGATGACCACACAGCAAAGATTCTGCAGGCCGTTTCACAGTCTTACCGTGACGGTCGCAACCTGGCGTGACAGCAACAATCAGCAGGCGATGTTGGCATGACACCTTAAGCTTACATAGTGGACGTGCTTGGTCTTCTGGTTGGGGTTCAATGAAGCTGCATTGCTGTGTACCATGCCGCCCTCAATTCATCTGCCAGGTGGATATCCATCGATCCAGCATTGGCGGGCAATGCCCTGTGAAGTTGTGGTACAGGCAGGCTGCCAGGCTGTTCCCGGCAAGCCTTCAAACCAACCATGTTGGTACCACATGCAGTTGGCCCTGACTACATGGCATGTTCGCTGCTCAGCAGCGGCTGCTGGTGTCCTGGATCATTGGGACGTGTGCATCGTGAAATGTGCAGGGGATCTGGGTCTGCAGTGATCTGGGTGAATGACGCTTGCAGCATGAGGGCTGCACATAATGCTCCGCCACTCAGCAGCAGGATAAAGCACCGCAGTGCTGGCTCCAAAGAGTAGGTGGGGGACATACATGGGTTCAGGTAACTTGGTTACAGAATTTTGAGTTGAGCTGCGAGTATGTCTTGGCAGTGTGCTGCTACAACGACTTCTGCTGCTGCAGCTGTTCTGCTGTCAAGTGATGTTTGAGCCTGTATCCCACAAACTCATGTTGTAAGACTTCTGCTTCGTTATCAACACCATGAGCAGCAGGCCCCTGAGCTGCTTCAGCAGCTTCACCAGCTTCACCTGCTGTTGCTGGTAGGACTGGTGCCACGGCTTCTGGTAAGGCACCCACAGCATACAATTCCTGAGCACAGCAAACAGCAGCAAGGACAGCAACTCGGGTAAGTTTGAGCAAAGCATGTGCTACTGCATGGTACACAAGTGGATGTAAGCAGATAGCACATCCACACAACACCTCTCTTGTTCTGTAGCCCATGACAACCCATGCCAGATTCCAGTACTGCTCATTGCCAATTGCTCGTGCATTTAATATGCAAGGCTGACTGTTTGGTAACTGCGTGCTGGCAGCACCGGCACACAAGCCCACCTGTTCAGCTTGTGCCCTGTCAGTTATTGGTGGGGCTTCCTCATAACCCGCTGCATCCAACTGAGCCAGGTGCTGCCTCTTGAACAGCAGCGGCAACAAATACTGCCTCACAGGCACCAGGGCCATGATGGGCAGGGGGAAGGCCACACCCGCTACTCCAGCCCAGGTTGTCAGCGCCCACACGCCCAGGAGGTAGACCAGTTGGAGCAGAGTGAACCGCACCACAACCCGGTGTGGCACAAGCTGCAGGGCATTTGGCAGAGCACAGAGCAACTGGCAGTGGGTGATCACATCACACGGGACACAAGCTGGCATTGTTGTGGTTGGCGCTTGTAACATACGTATAACCCAAGGCTCAACTGCAGTGAGGGGCCCGTGATGAGACTGCATTAGAGCTCTCGGCATACACAGCCTGATCGTACACACGTATGAAACAAGCTGGGCCCGGTGCCTAGCTGACCTGCAAGTATGCTGCATGTTCTTGCTGCAGCACTTGTATCCTCTTCTTAGGATCTGTGACCAGCAGTAGCGTCCTCTCCCACAGTTGACTGCCTGTGAGGCTCTCCACTGCCATGAATATGAAGTAGCCCCACAGGACAGCAGTGGGGATGAGCTTGATGGCCGGAGTGATGCCCAGGCAGATGCAAACCAGGAGGGACTGCAGAAGGTTGGTAACTCGCTGTTCACGGACCTGAACAGCAGCAGCAGCAGCAGCGGCGGCGGCACACCGCAAAGGTGGTATGATCCTCATACTTGTCATGGCATTTACCATGTTCAATGGTTCAGTCACTGGCTATTACAATCATAACATGTATCAAACATCTCCGTTTATGTAAGGAAACATGGCATGGCTATTGCTGATGACCTGGCTATCAGCTGATACGGTCAACGCAAGCTGCTAAGTAGCTTCCTGGCTTGTGCCGGTGTTCATGAACCAGGCTTTGGCAATCTGGATTCGCTTCTGTCTTGACGCATGAGCTCCTGCCCTCTAGTAAACTGCCAACATGTTGCAGATCTTCTGCAACCAATGCTACATCAATCAATGCCGTATCAACCAATGCTATACATTGACCATTCACGAGTTGCTGTCAGATACATCCACCGTCCACATACACAAGATACATTCACACGTAGCCCTCCCTCATCAGGCGCAGATGTTGAGTGCCAACACACCATACGTATAGTATTCATCATTCATCCATCCACAGCCATACCTCTAGCTGTAAATAGTGGCCATCACAGTGTTGCTGCTGATGGCGGTCATCCCTTTGAAGCAGCATGCGCCCATCAGCGGCTGAATCAGGCAACACATTTAGCTGAGCCTGAGACCCAACTTCTTTCAAATTCTTCCCAAGCTGCTGCTGCTGCTGCTGCTGCTGGGCACCAGTCGGTGCTGCTTGCTGTGTTGAATGCGCTTCACTGGAGTCACCTTGATGCTGTTCAAGCCAGCTATCTTGGTGGTGCTGCAAGTGATGGTGGCGATGCCGAAGCTCGCCACTGCTTCTGCCATTCTGCTCCTCCTGCTGTAGCTGAACTGGCCTATCTGGGCTACTCAAACCTCGGTCTGGCGTATGCTGCGCTGCTGCTGCAGCAAAAGCTGATGTGCTGCTGCTGCTGCCATTGTCAATGAGGGCCTGCCCATCTGCTGCAGCTGCTGTGGCTGCTGCTGCTGGTGGTGGTGCTGGTGGCGACTGAACCAGTGTGACAAGCGGTATGACATTCCCTGCTGTATTTGCAGTATTGTGCTCTGACAGTGAAGGTTTGTGTTGTTTCTTGTGTATATGTGCTAAGCTGCGTGTGTGCATTGGTGCTTGTGGCAACACACCATTGACAGGAGGAAGGCCCAGTAAGCCACAAACAAGTGTCTGCAAGATGGCAACACAACAGCAACCAACAGCATCAGCTACAGCCACAAGGCAGCAGCAGAGCAACCTCACTTCAGTAGCGGCAGAAGAGACAACACGTGGAATGCTGCTACATGGGCAGTCTGCAACATGACGACGCTGCTTGCTTGCTTGCTTGCTGCTGCTGCTGCTGGGCCAGGACACTGCAACAGTTGTTACAGCACTCCCATCGCCCGCTCAAACACAGACACCCCCTGTCTGGCTCACTCACCAGTGCTGCTAGTAAGAGAAAGTCATAGTGGTATGCTGCTGGTTTAGTCAGGTTGAATTCTGGTTGTTGAGCCAGCTGAGATGACACATTGTGATCAAAGTAGAACAGTACACTGATGATGGCTGCTGGCAGCAGGGCAGCAGCAATGTAGGGGCCCGGAACATTGGACATCCTGGAGGCGACCGACCAGTTGTCATTCACCTACAGCCACATAAGACCAATATGTCATGTACAGTTATATTGGAATTCAAATGTCTAAAGCCAATGTATGATGTTTACTCAAGTGTTTTCACAAGCAGTGATGCAGTGTGGCTGGAGGTGCACCAGTAACAGCACATAGTTGGTGGCCTACACCCCATCTACAGCACCAAGTGCACAACAGCACTGATAGGCTGACTGCAGACAGGCTTGTATGCCCCAAGACGCCCCGAGCCCCCCAACCCACCTCCCATGTGTTGGGTGTTTGCACCCTCCTGGGTACCCCTGGTGCTGGTCTGACTGCAAAGCTGAGTGCACTCCAGGCAACCACCAGCAGAGGAACACCGTAATCAGCAAGCAACCCTCGCAGCCAGCCTCTACCATACAACCACTCACGAGCCTTCAGCACTCTCAAACTGGTGAGCAGCAGACCACAGGCTAGGAACAGGCCCCATAGGCCGTTGACTAGCAGCAGGGTAGAGTCACTGCTGCTGGTGCTGCTGGGGTCTGCTGCTGCTGCTGCTGCTGTTGCTGCCTCGGCCACTTGGAACTCATGAACAATGCCCTGAAAGATGCAACACATCAAGAACCATACAGACACTGGGACATGTCTGTGATCACTGGCAGTACACAGCCACAATGGCCGGGGTTTGGACATGCGACTGTGCTGTATCTGCCATGAGGTGCTGCGCATTGGCTTGAGCAAACAATGTGAAATCTCACAGCACTGACTGCAGTAAACAAGCACTCACCCTTGTGCAATCGATAGAAACAACAGCTGTTGCCAGCTCACCCCACCTTGACCCCGACTTGAAAGAACAGTATGGCAATCAGTGCTCCAAACAGCTCCCCGCTGAACCTGGTGAACCTGTTTATCCCCACACATGCATTGCTGACTGCCAGCAGCAGGCACATGATTGCTGTCCACAGGCACACCCAGCCACACCAGGCCAGGTACAGCTGACGCCCCAGGCCCGGTGTGCTGACACAGAAAGAGTACATGAAGCCGTAGATGAGCACGATGGGCTCGGCAACACCAATGATCAGAAGAGGCTGACCACCAATCAGGGACTGCAAGGACAGCAGAGAAACATTGGACAAGGGTGTAAGCCAGGCCGCAGGTAGCTATGGACTGCTGCTCAGCTGGTCAGTGCCTCATTGCTGCTGTGTTGAATGGCATGCTGCTCTACCACTTCCTGCGTGATTGTTTGCTGCTGCTGTGTCAAGGTGTGTTGTGTCATATCAGGTCTAGCACTAGCGCTAGGCCTTGAACTGTGGCCGAGGCACAACCAGCTGTGTGCAGGACCCATGGTGCTGCTGCTGTATGTGTGTCACTGACCTGTACAAGTCCCGCCATTGCTGTTGATGTCAGCACATGCACCACTGTCAAAACACCATCTGCAATGATATGTGGGAACAGCAGCCACTGGAGAGTCAGCAGCTGCAGGTGTTCAAGATTTCGATCCCCACGTGTCCGCCTGCTGGGTATCAACCGACAGTGAGCTGCGAATGTCCCTGGTGTGTGACCGATTATAATCATGTATGTCTGATTCTGTGGCCTTGCTGCAATTGCTGGCAGCAGGCATTGCACGACTATTCTGCTGCAGAGCTTTTACTACAGGAAAGATCCATAGCGACGCACCCGTGTCCATGGCCAGCTGCTGGCCAAAGGCGAGGGCTGGTAGCGCCGAAGCGAAAAATATGTAAGTGGCAGGCGCAAACACCCTGCATAGCAGTGGTGGCAGCAGCAGCAGCAGCAGCAGCGGCAGCGGCAACACCTGACAAGAGGGTGGCAAGTGCGACAAAGGCATTCGATCACCGTTCATAGGATACGTCTGGTCTTATGCATGTCTGTGACTGCTTTCGGCAGGCTCAGAGTAGTGCAGAAGGCTGTATTGCGACTGACGTGAATCACAGCTACTGCTGCTAACCTCCAGCCCTGGCTTACGCACCTGACGCCCCAGTTGCACCCCTGAATCCAGTCATCCTTGTAGTGTGGAAGTCTTCCACGCACATCAGCTGCAATACCTCTGCCCGGCAGCCAGTGCCCAGCGGTGCCAGGGGCCAGCATGAAGACACGACACAAGGCACTACAAGTCACACGACCATGACATGCTGCTCTCAATAACCCCTGAGCCCGTAACAAATGCCGATTATGCGGTGATAGCAGGCAAGACTGCTGCCTTGACGTATGCAAAAGTGGTACGCACGGTGGCCGTGACTTGTTGGGCGAACCTGCCAACTTGAAGCGCCAGCATATCGTGCTTATGCAGCTCCCAGCAGGCTTTTTGGGCGACCTTCATAAGTAACAATTTTCAAGTGTCTGGGCGGGCGGGCTCGGTGGCGCCATGTTTGGTGGCCCCAATGCAGAGTGTGCATTAAATGCATGCTTTACGCGCACCGCCCTCGTCATGTTCTACAGTTTTGCTGGTGCTGCTCACTACGCAAACAAGGCCAGCCCGTGCTGCGCATTCTGAGGAGCCTTCTTCTGCTGGAGTGATCTGAAACCTTTGTCATATTTTTTGGATGGGTATTCATGGTCTGACCAAGCTGCTGGGAGACAACGCACCAAAATGCATCAAAGAGCAGAACTTCAACAACTACTTCGGTCGCAAAATAGCTGTGGATGCTAGTATGCATATATATCAGTTTCTTGCAGTTGTGGGGCGACAAGGAGACCAGCTGCTATCCAACGAGGCTGGGGAGGTGACCAGCCATCTGCAGGGCATGTTCTATCGTACAGCCAGAATGCTTGAGGCTGGTGAGCAGCACCGCATCCTATGTAGATCTCAAAGCATGTTACTAGGTTTGGCGGCTGAACGTGCCATGGATCGCGTGCCTTCATGCATGCCCACACACGTTCAGAGCTTCACAGCAGTAGCCTCAGCAGCAGACCAGCAACTTTCGTGCCTGGGTCTCATGTACCACGGGCATCAACGGAGTGTTTGCATTATCTAGCTGACACACTAGTGCCAGGTGTTGTGTGTGCTCCAGCGTCCTGGCATGTCCTGATGTCAGCAAAGAGCAGGTTGTGGACAGAATATTGTTGGCAGTTGTTCAAACTGTGCCTGCCCAAGCACTCTCGAACGGCAGCCAGCACTGTGCACTTGGCACTGACTTTAGTTGCATATAAGGCCAGCAGCACTTTGTGTCCTTGCACACCCACATGCTGTCACGCTGCCTGTTGTCTGCAGGTATCCGACCAGTGTATGTGTTCGAGGGCAAGCCTCCTGAACTCAAGCTTGCTCAGCTAGCACTGCGCCGTGAGAGGCGGGATGATGCAACTGAGGGCCTAGCAGCAGCAAAGGAAGCAGGAGACCAAGAAGCAATTGAGAAGTACAGCAAACGCACAACAAAGGTGAACTGACACACTTGGACAGCTCACAGCCGGGCTGGGCCTACCTGCTGCAGCGCCTGCTGTCAGAGGCACTGTGACTCGGCTGGGCCTGTGCAGGGTTGGTGCTCGGACTACAGCTAGCGCTGCAGCAGCCTGCAGTGCCGTCAAGTTTTCAGTTCATCTACATTTGTCAAACAATCGAGTGGGAGGAGGCGCAGTTCCTGGCCCTGCAAGTGAGCTGCACTTCTGCTGGCTCTTGCTAGCTCAACCTGGACGATACTCTCTGTACGTGTCACAAACAGCACCAGCTTATTCCCTACTGCAGGTCACGCGTGAGCATAATGATGATTGCAAGAAGCTGTTGCGGCTGATGGGTGTTCCTGTCATTGATGCACCCTCAGAAGCAGAAGCACAGTGCGCAGC
>NSMO01000900.1:0-17788 GCA_002588565.1 Coelastrella sp. UTEX B 3026
AGGGTCATTCTGTACCCATCATACAGCGTGAAGGGTCCGTTTGTCATCACAAAGTCCCAGAAGCGGTTTTCACTGAGGGGCTTGCCGTTCTCAACCATCCGCTCGTGATTCAGAAGCACTTCCCTCGCCGCTGCACACCAGCAACACATTTCAGATTCAGCCGAATTGCCAACTACACTTGTCTTGTTCCAAACAGGCCCTGCCAGTGCCCCAGAATTACACTTTTCCTGCCTGAAACATGTAACCTCAATGGCCCTGCAGGCCTGTGTGGACAACACCTTGCAACATCTGGCACTGAATGGCATTATAGTGGCTGGTATTCTGCCTGGCCAGATGGAGGCTTCCACATACAGGCGTGACTCCAAACGGGTCTAAGCTAGCAACCATCCCACCTGCGATGATTTCGTTGCCCAATTCCCAGAGTCCCACTTGTCGTGTAATGCGTGATGGTGGGTCTGTGTCCACCAGCTCCGTGACATTCCACATGTCAGTCTCCCAGTAGTCTTTCAACTTGTACCTGAAAGTTAGGCAGCCATAAGCGAAGGGAAGCAAAGTGAGCCTGGTTTGAATGGCCTAGCTTGGATGCAAGACCTAAGAGATCTGCGAGACCTGAAAGAACATGGATGAGACAGCCTCAACTCCGGCTAGGCAGATACTACAAAGTCCCAATTGAACATCGTCCGATGGCACCAAAACATCAGCACCACATAAACCAGCTGACTTGCTCTGCAGACCAGCAGACCGATCTAGCTTTGCTCCCACTACTTTTCCTGAGCACTCGCCTAAGCGCCGCCACAAGGCCATCACTATATTCCCTACTGAGCAGACCTTCCAACAATCGGGCATGTATGCGCACACATGCAGCTCAACAGCGCTTCATGTTGCTTCAAGCTGTCACTAGCAGCAGGCATATCAAGTGACTAAACCCTATCATGCACTGCACTACAGGTCACTGTTTTGTCACGTGCTTTGGCTCTATATAGCTAACATGCTTACTTTTGTCTGTTGATGAATCTTCTGAGCTTGCTTCTGCCCAAGTATGTCGCTTCATGATCAGCCTGGAACTTGGCTATGGCATCAGCAAACAAGTCTTCATAGTGTGACATCAGTGACAACGTGAAGATCCCTTCTTGCTCGATGCCTTTGTGAAAAGCATCAAACACCCTGCAGGTAGCAAACAAAGATGGCAAGAACCGGCAACAAACAGTCGGCAGTTGTAATAGGCATTGCAGCACACTCAGAACGATTTCACGCAGCGGCACACTAATAAAAGCTGCTCTATTGGTATTGTAGCTGAATTATCAACCCTAGGTACACCAGATACACATGCTATCAGCTTTTTTCATGGAGCTAGTATGCTTTTGTTTTGACAGCTTGTTCATCTGGTGCATCTGTGTTTCTGTCATCACAGCCGGCTACAGCAATCCTTGGAGTCAGATAACTCCACTTGCAGTTGATTGCGGTGCTGTGCAACACCCGCCATCCTGACGGCACCTCAGCAAACACAAACGTGGCATGAGGCCACACTGCTAAACCAAATCAGCAGTTGTCAGGTTGTTTTGTGACATAATCACAAGCCTTGATTCTTCTTACCTGCAATCTATCGCCGTTCTTTGCACTGTGATACAAGCACTGCCGCTATACAACACCTTGTCAATGGAAATGGATTGCTTTCGTTCATAAAGCAGCACCATCACCCATCACTGCCACGCATCGTACCTGCAGTCTATGGCCATCCTGTGCATTGCTATGCAAGCACTTCCTCCATCAACGACCTCATCAATAAACTGCTTCTGGCTATCGATCAGCACCACACTGGCTATGAAGCACGCCATGTGGGCCAACAAGAGACCAGCTATCACTAGCACAGTATGCCGGTAGAAGCGGTTATTGGCCTGCAGACACAAGGGAATCAAAATCATCAAGGTATGACGTTGGGTTGATAGCAATGATTATTGTACAGCATTGTGCTGGCTAAGCACGCTTGATGGGAGAGCAGGCCGCTAACGACCACAACCGCAAAGTTGTTGCAAAGACTGTTGTCTCCTGCTAAGATTCAGGCAATCAGATTTACACCACAACTGTACAGCTCACATGCACTGATATGCGTGATCAATTGCATGGCTGCCTTGGGCAGCAAAAAACATTGACAGAAGTCAGTAATGCACCAGTCACAAGTACATACACAAGCCCCATCGTGCAAACAAAGCACAAACAACCTGTCCAGTTTCAGCCTGCCCTGTCATGTAAAGCTGCCACGGGTTTAGCAGGCTGCTAATGTACGCAATGCACTACCGTACCTTCTGTGCTTGTTTGCTGGTTAGTATTCTTGCCAGCTTTCTAAGCCGCTTCCCGCGCTTGAAGTCAGACTGATACGCCCCGACCTCACTGCCATCTTGATTAGAGGCATCACCTGCAGCATTGTGAAGCATGGCATTGCTTGTTCCTAGGAAGATTGTGCAAGGGTGTACAATCGACATTGAAAGGTCAACTTTACTTGGTGTTGCTATTGACTCTTGCATCCTTACAGAGATCCACATCCCAAACAACATATGATTACAACATGTTATACTCACAATGCTGCTGTTGCCGCCGTCATGGTTTGTTTTATGGTATAGCAAACATCCAAAAGACATCAACCCACAAACCTTGTGAAGCCTGGTCTTCTGTCAGGTCTTGTTCCATCAGATTTGTTTCCGGTGGTGGTACGTAGCTGCCATCGGCAGAGCCCACGTTGTTTTCTTCTGGGGGCGGGGGCAGTTCATCGAATCCGAAGCCGTTGGCTGCCATGGACTCCTCTCCGTCAAAGTCGCCACCATCTTCTACACCCGCTGTCTTTGCAGTCTACATACAGACAAAGAACAGAAGTCAGAGAGTCAGTGCAACAGCGGCACGTGTTGTTGATTTGAGGTAAGCACGCTTACAAACAGGAATACCTTCACCGTCGTAGATGGTAGTCTCTACAGCAAAACAGACTATTGGAGGGTGTCACTGACAGGGGGCTGGATACGGGTTTGCAGCAGCTTGCATCTGGAAGCTCTCGGGAGCTTGAAGGAAGCAGCTGCCTAGCTCAAGAATGACAGCGGCTAATGCGCTGACAGTCGCTCTCGTGGCCAAGCCTAGCAAGATGTGTCGTTATCTAGTCAGGAGATTCAGTCATGTGTCAAGTGTAGCAGCCGCACTACAACTCTTTCAGCACCATGCAAAGCTTTACGAGCATGTTGCAACAGTTGTACGAGCGTGTTACAGGCAGGTTAAGAAGATTGTACTCACCACACCTGATGCTTGCCGTACCCACTCTGACAGACGATCACCCTGCGTAAAGTACACATGCAACTCTGCTGAGCACATTGCCCGCCATTAACAATGTCAGCGTACTTTACCAATGCAGCGAAGTACACCATTAGCACCAGTTGTCGGACAAACCTACTATGTGCTATACCAATCTACACCAGGGTTCCAACATGCTGACATATGCTCAGTTGCATTGAAACATGCCGCATGTTTCAATGCACGGTGCTTCAGGCTGACTTTACCTACTACCAGCATAAAAGAACCTCTCACCTTCCGTTTGGGGTTGCCTTCATCATCGCTGGCCCTCTCAAACCCATTAGCTGCGTCATCATCACTTGTGGGTTGCAGGTTTGCTGCAACTGCTGAACTGCGGGCCCTGAGGGACTTGGAACCGGCCATGTCCCCGTATCTCGCATCTGCAAAAGCAGCAGCCCAAACACAAAATGCAAACAGCTTTTTACGCCTGCGGCTGTGCAAAAAAATGCTGCCACTGAGCCCCTGCAGCTGCTGCCGCAATTTGCACATTACTGCCAAGACCTTTCTTAATGCACTTCTGTGATCTTCAATACCTGTTGTGCTGAGACACTTGTGGTTGATGGGCGACACAGTCCCATGTACACACATGTCACTCAGCCAGCGCAGTTCTTGCCATGGATGGGCATCATTGTCAAATAACAACACAGACTTTGCAGCGTATGTGCGCAATCATAAATCACAGTGTACACCGATATATCATTAGTAAATTTGACCCACCAGCTAGTGTGACTGTTGGCTCTGATTCATCCTCTAGGCCAAGTATTCGCCGAGCAAAGTTAGGGTTGCCTAGCCGTGCCTTCTCCATGCTGAGTTTGACCACCAGCCGGTCTGGCCCGACTCCCTCACGCACAACAGCCTGTATTCAACACACAGCACAGCATGCATAGAGAAAACGTCAGTACCTCTGGCATACACGATAAAAGTAGTGCTGAAGGGCTGCGTAATGTTGTAATTTTGCCTAGCCGCGCCTTGTCCATGCTCAGCTTGACAATCAGCCGGTCTGGCCCAATTCCCTCATGTACAACAGCAGCACAGCTGTTTACCCAGCAACAGAATTTCACAAGTGCTTGATACCTTGAGTCAGATTCTTGTTGCACATCGAGAAACAAGTCTAAAGTGCAAACAGTAGACACAAGCACACGGTGGCACCGACCTGTACTGCAACTTGCACTGGATCGCCATCATTGTGCTTGCCAGAAGCATGCCGCAGCGGCCCAATCTTGACATCAGCTGCCTTGCGTTTGAGTGCTCCTTTCTTCTTCTTGTCCAGCAGCAAGCCATCATAAGTGCTGGGTACGTTGAGCCAGCGACTGAGAGGTGTGCGAAGAAGCGCTGAGGACGCAACACCAAACAGAGGCCCTGCATGACACAAACAGATTCAGGTGTCACTTACATACTTGTTGGATACTTGTTTAATACTTGTTGGATGATGCCTGACAGACTCAAGGGCTCCCTATTCTTTTGGTCCAGCAGCAGTCCTGTGTAAGTGCTGGTGACATTAAGCCAGCGACGTAAAGGAATATGGAGTAGCACTGATGATGCCACACCAAACAAAGGCAAGACACATGCACATTGACCCAATCACCCTGAGACTCGGGTGTCACGGGGCCACCCCTCGCCCAGAAACTGACATAATTAGTCTAATGCTATAAAACAGAGAGGCAGGCACCAGCATGGCTGTCAAAGCCAGTTGTCCACAACTGCTACAGTCACCCGAGGGCTGCAGCAGCTTCTTCATGCAGTCAACACCAGACTTTCATGAGAGCTGAGTACATTTAGCCCAGCAGCTCAAAGGGAGTACGGATGAGCGCAGACATTGTCAAACTAAGCAACAGACCTTTGGAGCGCCCAAGTGACCGAGGCTTGAACCACTGGCCCAGCCTGCTACCAGAGTGCGATAGTGCACAGCAGAACCCTGCTTACTACACTGCAAAACTCCTAAGTCCCGCCATATTGCCCTCCCACACAACAAGCCAGCCGCAACACACACATACACAGCAAACACGACACATAATAACACACTGCATGGTGAGCAATTGAAACCATGTTTGAACCTGTTACCTGGTTGGTGCAGAGCACAGCAGCCCGCTTTTGTGAAGTATCCGGCCTTTTCGACCTCAACCACGCCCATCAGCTGCTCACCACACAACCGACCCTGAGCATGCCCAGGCAAGCGAGACCTGAAACACCAGTCCAGCCTGTTGCCAGAGTGTTATAATGCACAGCAAAACCCCACTTGATTCACTGCTACACCCCTAAGTCGCTCAACATAAACAGCAAGCACGAACACAGAACTGTACATCGCAATGTCAGCAGGTAGCACCACGCTTGAACCTGTCACCTGGTTGGTGCAGAGCACAGCAGCCCGCTTTTGTGATGTACCCGGCCTTGTCCACCTCAACAACACCCATCAGCTGCTCAGCACGCCACAAGTGTGCCGTGATGGACTCCACGCTGACAGCCCCGTGGTCATCCTCCTGCTCCTGCACCTCTAAGGTGAGCAGGGCTGCTCTGGTTTGATTTGCCAACATGTTGGCCTGAATCACATTGGCCTGCAGCAGTAGAGCAAGTATTGCCTGCTGGGAAAAGAACGCTCGACTGGTCGTACTGCATTCTTGCTGGGAATGCGTGTGTTGATGATGTCGATGCCCGGTTCGCTCGACAGGCTGGATGTGACCCAGTTGCTGTAAGGCCTTTTGCAGCATACATTTGGCTCCTTCGACCATTGCTTTGCTGGTAACCAACCAGTGCTTGTTCAACTGCTGGGTTAGCCATCGGGATGTGAAGGGATCCTTGACTGCAGTTTTTCAACGTTTCAGTGCCATGCCACCTGATCATGTGTTTTATGTGGTGTGTGTGGTCTTGATTAATAAGTGGCTACACCACGAAGTCAAGAGCATTGACATGCTACTTATCTTGGGGCTTTGATCTGCAAAACCATTGCACTGTCTCACCTTTGCTGCTGCAACTTCTTCAGGTCTCATGGGCAGGTGCAGACCACAGCGCCAGCTGCTGTCCTTCTTCTCAAGAGTCCTGCGCAAGCAGCAACACAACAGCTGCTGATTTGCAGCAGAAGGCTTGTATTGCTGCAACATTGTAATGTCCAGACAGTTTGATCATGTTCGCTGGCTCAAGCTGAAGAGAAGGGATGGGGGGTACCTTGTGCTGTATAAGCAGCACAGGACAGTTGCTGATGTGAAGCAAGGCTTGCTGCAACACTGGTTTGGCAATTCGATCATGTCCGCTAGCTCAAGCTGCAAGGGGGGGCGGGGGCTAAAGTTGTGCTGAACATCGAGCACAGAGCAGCTGCTGATTTGTACTTCTGAATGTCTGACAGACAATTTGGCAAATTGCGCTGTAAATTCTGGTTCCGATGTTCACAAAAGAATGTGACGCACATCACTGTCATGGACAACCGTGACAAGCTCTGGTTGCTGACAGCATGTTTGTCCCCAACCGACTATGACGGTATCATACAAACCTACACAAAGTAGTACTGTTTGGACCCATATCATACTTACTTGGTGACCATGGCTGCCAGTATGTGCTGCATATCCCGTTCATCCTTCCCCCCAGTTTCTGGTAACCCGCTGAACACATCCAAACAATGGTTCAGGTTTCGGCCCACCATAACAGATGGGCGGAACCCGAACACAAAGTGGGGTGTGTTGGAGGCTTGTAGCACGTTGCCAAGGGCGTCTATCTTAAGAGAAAGCCGGCGGTTGAGCAATGCATCTTGAAAATTGGTTATGTGAACCTGTAGTAGAACAGCAAGACCAGAGCGGCAGTGCTTTGCAACAGCTGGTGCAGGAATATCTAGCTGCCGCTGGTTGAAAGTAGCCTATGTTTCTGAGTACAGCATGCTTAGAGGCATGGCCAGCAAGAGCATCAATCCCAGCATGAGGCATACTGTTAGCCTGGGTGTGAGGGTATCAAGAACCTGGTCGGGCGGCTCTGAAACTACTTTCACACAACAACTGCATAGTCTGGTCACCCAGGGCGTGCAAGCACAAAAGCTCAGGGCTTAGCAGATAGCATGCCTCAAACGACCGCCAGGGTACCAGGCAGCAAACTGGTACTTGTTAAACCTTAGTATTCGCTACAACATATACCCGCCACAACCGTATTACCTTGACAATGTATATGTTGTCTTCCCCTTGCTCTCGTGCTGTGATATCCAACATGGCAGGGATAGGCGTCCGTTGCTGTGTGATGAACACAACTGGAGCCCCGGCTCTGCAGCTGTATGTTGGCACCTTAGCTGGTGGGTCCTGCAGGCAGCATGTACAGTTTCTCTGGTTGACATGTGGCAGAATTGGTGTTGAGAATTGTGCTTTATACAGCATGGCAGGATTAGGTGTTCCACTGCCGTGTCACGACACTGCCACACCACCAGCTCGGCACCTGTATGACCGGACCTTAGCCAGTGAGTCCTGCAAGCCATGTTCGACAACCAAAACACTGTGATGACCACATGGCACTACCATTCTTTGCACAGAAACACAGGCATAGGCAAATGACAACAACTGCTGTCTGACGCATACACCATCATCACATTCTGGAACGATATGTCAGACTTTGGTCGATGGCTCTCGCAACCATCATGCATCCATGACTGAAGCCCCCACTAGCACTTGATTGCAATAAGCACTCCACTGATGTCTCACGCTGGAAAACGTGGAAACATCTGCTGAGATACACTGCGGCACAATGGCAGTCCTGTCTGCTATAGCTGGTGGGAACTGCAGTGACAGAGTTAGGCTATAGCTGGAGCCTATAGCCGCTAGCCCTTATAGGGGTGACATGTGTGACGGCACGTTATTGGCAACTCCCAGACTGCCTTGGCTAATGGCCAGATGGAGTAGTGCCAAACATGCATCAGCACTCGCCCATGATTCCGAGATAACACAAACACAGACTCGTTAACAGTCGAATAGGCAGGAGCATACCACACCAGTGACAGCAGTGCCATAAATCTGTTGAATCCTGCTTACCAGAGGCTTTGCTCTGTACAAGACAGGCATATTGGTGCACTTCAAGATTCAGGCACAGCTGACGAATGTCAAGGAGATGTACCAACAAAAAACGCACTCAAGATATGCTCTGAAGGCAAACCCACACACCTTCATCCATTTGCTGTGTAGTTGCATGAATGGCTGTGCCATGAACTTGTTCACTTCCTGCTTCACAAGGCTCTGCTCTGTACCTCCCAGTAGCGTGGCTAGCTTGCTGGTGATGTACATGATGCGGCCCTTGTGGTCAGTGACCATCAAATGCTCAGAGTCGTTACCCCGCTTTCTGATGACAGCCACAAGCAACCTGCTTTCGGCAGTGCCTGCAATTGAAAGCGAGAACAGCATGTAAAGGTGCTGTTAGTGCTGACCTGGCCATTGGGACTTTGTGGACAACCAAATGTTCAAACTTGGAGTCGCTGCCACCCTTTCCTGATGACAGCAACAAGCAACCTGCTCTCCGCAGTACCTACAAACATGTAACATACACACGAGGTAGCCAGGGTAGCCAGGGTCAAAGGGGTAGCCAGCTGTGTATGCCTTGACGGGAGAGTACAGTACAGTCAAGAGTATTTGCAGTCACAGCCAAGCAGGATACGCAGGATATGTTGCTGGCTTGCTGGTTATATACATGATGCAACCCTTGTGGTCCGTGACTAGCAAGTGCTCAGAGTCATTACCCCGCTTTCTGATGACAGCCACAAGCAACCTGCTTTCAGCAGTGCCTGCATTCAAAAGCAAGGGCAGCATCATATTGTACATGTGCTGTTAGTGCTGGATGGGCGTTTACGTAACACGGCCTTTGTAGTCTATCATGTGCTCTGTTGACAACCACAAGCAACGTGCTTCCAGCGGTGGCTGCAGTTGAAAGCAGTATGTGCAAGAGTTGCTAGTGCTGGAAGAGCATGTATGTTCGTGGCCTCTATAGTTAATCTTGTGCTTAGAGTCATTGCCACACTCTGGCATGACAGCAACAAATTGTTGTTTTGACTTGCTTCCACAAGCGCCTGTATGTGCAGTGGAGAGCAGCATGTGAAAGTGCTGTTAGCGCTGGACTACTAGTAATCGTGGGATGGTGTGACCTCTGCGGCCAATCAAGTGTTGAGATATGGTGCCCCGCCCCTCCTGATGACAGCCATGAGCAACCAGCTGTCATCTTAATTGGCGTAATGACTGATTCTGGGTCTGTGCGCTTGCGATTTGACCCATCACAATGATTGCACGAATCAGCCAGGACACACATGGACCATTGATAACGGCATTATACCTTGACATGTATATGATATTGAAACCTTTGTGATACTCTGAAACTTGAAGCACCAGTGTGCCCACCTGTCACTTCAATGGACATGTTGACTGGCTGCGGGCCTGTATACTTGTGAGTGGCAATTACACTACTTACATTGATCATCCAGGAAACACATGGACTATCCATAATGGCATTACACCTTCACATGGGCATAACACTGACACCCTTGTGATACTCTGGAACTTGAAGTCCCACTGGCAGTGTGCCCACCTGTCATCTCAATAGTTATGTTGACTGGCTGGGGGTCTGCATACTTGTGAGTAACCATCACATTGTTTGCAGTAACACGCCCAGCTCGTAAATCCTCTTCACTGGCACCAACAGCCTGTTCAAGCAACCTGTACACAGCAGCCACACGTAGTGGTGTCATGGACCCACTCAGAACTCGGCACCAATGACAGGCACAGAGATGGTAAGGAGAGCCCTGTAATGCCTATATCTCTGCCTGTAACTTGCTGTCACCATATGCAGATGTCTGCTTCACTGCAACTGCAGCTGCACTGTTTAGCATGCTTCTGACATCCCAAAACCACAGGGAAATTCCTGTAGCTAGAGCTGGAGATGTCGCAGTTCAAGCAGGTGAAATTGCACAATGGTACGCAGTCAACAAGACTCCAACCGACGCCAGTCCAAGATGAAAAACTTGAGCAGGCCATGTTGATAGCTGCCACCACAAGCAATGTAAAGTCCTGCAAGGCAAGGTCTTACTTGTTCAATGCTTCAGGCTCGTCTGCTAGCTCGTTGAAGGGCTTGCCGACACAGTCAGCAGGGGACTTGCCAAACCAGTCAGTGAACCGGGCATCCACACAAATCATAGTACCGTCTGCAGACATGCAACACGCAGTCAGCACAACTTTCAGTTCAAGAATGTAAGGGCATCGCTGTTGCAGGACACCTCAACTTCAGGCCCTTGGAGCAGCTAGTATTTGTTGAGTTAAATAAGTTACAGTGCTTATCTCAACATCTAGAATGGTACTCTCCACACCCAACCTCCTCCCCGCCTTTGTTTGAAGCCATACCGGTCCAGTAAAAAGATTGAGCATTCTTGCAGGATCTCAGACGGTTGCAGAACAGTCATATGCTTGCTTGCATGGATCCAAGTGCAATTGCTTGTGGCGCAGTCTGTTGGCAATACGGTTCGCTTACTTGGCATGATCCAGGCTTTGACTGAGTTGGGGTCTTGTATTACGGGTCTGAACACCCCCATGAAGATGGCATCTGCAGCTTGGCCGCTGACTTTTGTCACCATGATGTTCACAGGGAACACATAGTGATCTTTGTGCAGTGCAACAACCTGGACACAGGAGGAGTACACAGCCCGGTTGATGCACATATGGCAAATGCAGCTTGACCACTGAACTGTGTTACCATGACTTGTTCACAGGGAACACATAGTGATCTTTGTGCAGTGCAACAACCTGATTGCAGAGGCAGTACACAACCTTGTTGATGCACATATGGCAAATGCAGCTTGACCACTGAACTGTGTTACCATGACTTGTTCACAGGAAACACATAGTGATAACTGTGCAGTGCAATAACCTGATTGCAGAGGCAGTACACAACCTTGTTGATGCACATATGGCAAATGCAGCTTGACCACTGAACTGTGTTACCATGACTTGTTCACAGGAAACACATAGTGATAACTGTGCAGTGCAATAACCTGATTGCAGAGGCAGTACACAACCTTGTTGATGCACATATGGCAAATGCAGCTTGACCACTGAACTGTGTTACCATGACTTGTTCATAGGAAACACATAGTGATAACTGTGCAGTGCAACAACCTGATTGCAGAGGCAGCACACAGCTTGATTGGTGCACATATAGCATATGCAGATTGGCAACTGGCTCTTGTTACCATGATGTTAACAGGAAACACATAGTGATCTTTGTGCAGTGCAACAACCTGGACACAGCACCAGCACACAGCCCGGTTGATGCACATATGGCAAATGCAGCTTGACCACTGACTCTTGTCACCATGACTTGTTCATAGGAAACACATAGTGATAACTGTGCAGTGCAATAACCTGATTGCAGAGGCAGCACACAGCAGATAGTGGCCTACGATGGGGTGCTGAGAACAGTACGGAAGTGGTTTGTAGTTTACAAGGTTGCAGCACAACTCAGGCTGAGCCAATGTTTGGACTATCGAGACACGTGGAAGCACAAAAGCCACCTACATGTAGCAAGCACGTAACAAACACCCTGGCCCGGCCTGATTGTTTGGAGTGTTTGCGGCTTTGCAACTGGTTGCTGAGATAAAGTTCATGTGCAATGCGTGTCTACAACAGCGCCATACTCTGACAAGCGTAAGGTGCAGATGCCCAGGGCCAAACATACATAAGGCAAACCACATGTGCTAGCTTGATTGTTTTGTCACACCTCTCTGCTGTGGTCAAGTATCTTGGCTCTGCCTGTTGTCTGGTAGTTGCGCATGTAGGTGTTGTGCCGCCCACTGAAAGGCTGTGGCATCAACATGCTCACATTCTTGCCCTCCAGCTCACCCTTGCGATAACCAAACATCTTCAACAACACCTGAGGACAGCAGATAGCAGAAATCAGTGCAAAGTGGATATAGCACAGAGTAGTAGCAGTAAAATGTGTGGCACGTCATCCGCGACATCCAGGTCACACAATAGCACTATCAAGGGCGAGACACAGCAGCAGGCTAGAAACTTTCAGCAGAGTCTGAACAGCACATACTGGCAACAGCAATGCAACAGCTGCAAGCCCAACCCCAGCTGGCCGGCCATGTCTATCGTGGCAGATCGATGACAACACACACTGCAGTATTGTTGTTTCTCTCCTCCACCAACGTAACAAATCGCTGCTGTCACCTCAAACCGCTGTCCATATACGCAACACCAGCAGCAGACGGCAGCACTGGCATGTTTCACATGATAACCACCTTTACAGAACAAGCATAAGTTTGTTTTACCTTGTTGGCCATGTGTATCGTGCCAGACGCATTCACAACGCACACTGCGTTGTTCTTCTCATCAACTGACTTAACCACGTTGCCGCTATCAGTGCCGTCGTCAAGTTGCAGCATGTTGCTGTTGTCTTGAGTGTCACCGGACTCTTGCTCTTCGAGCTTATCAGCCTCACTGGAGACAGACAAGCAGAACATGAATCTGATCCTTGACCTCAACACATGGCACCGCTCATAGCTACAGCCTATTGTTTGTATAGTGAAGAACATAGAGACAAGGCAACAGCTGTTGTTGGTGGTTGTAGGGCAGCAACTGGAGTGCGACAGGGAAGCAGCAAGTTCCCAGTAGCTCACCTATAGAACTTGGATGCTGCCCAGGGATCATTCCTCACATCTTCCAAGAAGCGGGCATAAGCTCGAAGGATCTGCAAGCACAAAACACACATGAGCAGGTCATCATGGCCATAGAGCTTTAGCTGATGGGTAGCTTATTTAGATGAGCAGGTAACTGCAAACCTGCTGGCACAGAGCATGATTTGCTGTTGAGCACTTGCCCTACTGCATTACGACTAGTACAAGTTACCTCAAGGGTTAACACCCGTAAGTGTAAGAAGCGAATTCATGGCTCATGGGAGTAAATGAATACACATATCATTGACTATCCAGTTCAACCTTCGTTCAACCATCCAGTCCAACCAGATCATTACAGACACTATTCACAGTCATGCCTCAGTGTTGAGGCTCAAAGAGCTGGTGCCTCAACATGCCCCTCAGGGTTTCAGAACAATCCGGGCCCTGTAGCACCTGACTACAAAGTACCCTTCCAAAACAGCAGCATTCAAGTTCAGCACATGAGTCTGCAGTAACATGCGAACCTTGATGTTGGTAGGATAGCGCTCTAAAATGGTCTTGTAAGTCCTATCTGCCCGTGATCTGCAGTTCTCAATCCTTCTGAAAGCCTTCACCAGCGCTGTGAATGTTACGTTGCTGTGTAGCAGGACTTTCCAGAAGTTCCGCTGAGCATAAAGGGCTGATTTGTGGACTCTTAGCACGTGCCTGCATGAAGGGTTGGCACAACGGGCCATTGATGTCCATGCACATGTCCATACATGTGTCGTGTGTGTCCAAGGCATCGTTATGCTAGTCAACGCTTCAGGCAAGCTGCAGAGCAAGCGATCGTCTCTGACTATAAATCAAGATTTTTGACAACGCGTTACTTACTTGTAGTTGCGTTGGAACTGTCATGATGCCATCAGATCAGACGAGCCATGCAGGGCAGCAGCAAACAGAACAGCAGAGACTTGATTCAGACCCTTCGTTTGGTCAATTTGTTATACAGCCCACAGCTTGTGCTAGGCTGCACATTGCTTCAGCTTGCTGTCAATCGCCAATATGCTGTCATTCGCACACAGTGCGCCAGCATCATTGATGACAGCCCAGCAGCAAGAAATGTACTGTGTCCCCACATCATGTTCATACTTTGTTGGATCCGTTACACCTGTTGGGGACATACACAGGCACCCCAGCACTGACAGGAAAACTCCACACAGGGGCTCAGCCCGCTGTATACTCGCATCTCGCACCCGCAGCGAGACAATAGGGCTGAAAAGTCCAAGCATGTGCTGTATGCAACTGTGCCCAGGGTGCAAACCACTGTGGTTTGTGTCGTACCTCAACATATCCAACAAGGTCTACTGCCGACTCGGCGCCACTGCTAGTGGATTGCTGAATTCGCGCCATGTGTTGTTGCTCACGTAGAAAAATAACATACCTGCGCACACAGATAGACAGCAGTTATCATAGAGCGCCAAGATACCCGGTGTTATTGGACATGTGTGCGGTCTCTGCTACCTGCCAACCTGTTTGGTGTGGCTGGTCTGTTTGGTCTGCTTGTGGCTGGCAGCTGTCCAGGAGTGCATGTTGGCTGTGGCAACATGATCACATAAACAGGCCCTGTGTGCCTTCATTTACTGCAGTCACCAAAGGCCCGATTCAGGAAAAAAAGACTCACAGATGTTACATCACAGACAGCACAAATCTGAACCAGCCCACAATATCACTGTGCAGATCCAGGACTGTGACCAAGCTAAAGACATCAAACAGCTTACTTGTCGACCCAGTTTGGCTCAAGTTTCCTGGCGGCCTGCAACTGGCTATTGGCCACTTGCTGAGCATTCTGGACACTGCCCAAGAAGTTTGCATATATTAGCAGCATATGTGCACTTTGAGGGAAACGAGCCAAGCCAGCCTGCACAGCACACAACAAAACCTCACCACAAACATGTAATCAGTGACGGTTCCGCAGGACAACCAGCCACTCATCTTGACAGTGGTCTGGTTAGAGTCTCTTATGACCTTAGCACAGGCAACACTGCTCGTACTCAATGCCCTTTAACAGACCTGCCCTGTTGGCCGATGTGCAGCCATGGTATGCATGATATCAATAGTGTGACCTCATGCAACGCTGGTGGTGTGTTTCACACACAGTCGTCCCCAATTCGATGCTGCAGTGCAAGAGACAATGAAAGTTGCTGAAGTCATTGGGGGATATATTGGATTCACCTTGATGATGACTTCTGCCAGCTCTACAGCCTCAGGGTCCAGTTGCTTATCCTCAAAGTCTATCCATTGCCTGTAGCCAGAAACACAGTGACATATGGCTGTGACACGAGCGTTACAGTGAGACCATGCATGCTGTTGTACCTAAGCAGCTGGGCATGTTGATACTAGTGCTACCACTACTGCAAGTCACCTCAAGGTTTGACGTCTGTAAGGAGCCAGCTGATGGCTCATGGGGGTCATAAATATACCCAAATCATTATACCACTGCAGCATTGACTGACTGACAAGTGACGAGAGACAACTCACATCACATCTTGCGTGCCGGCAAAGCGGTGCTGCCACAGTCTGATAATATTGTTTGCAGCTATGCGTCATGCTAGTCATGCATTTGTGAGCAGTAAACAGGTTGGCATGATACATTGGGGTTCATGGTTCACCTGCCGCATCTTGCAATGATCTCTACTTCATACTCATCAATGAACTTGTGCACGAAGCTTAGGCCTTGCAGCACCGATGGATTGGTCAGATCAGTCAACATCCTGCACTCATAAACGGGATTCACAGCAGCATGGATCTATAGCAACAATCAACTGTAAGTGGAGTTAGTCTTGTGACCGAGGCTGAAACCTTGCACCACTGAGGAGGCAGTCACATCTGTCAACATTCTGCAGCTGTGAGAAGAATCAACACCCCTTAGAGAACGTAATCCCAGGCTAACCCCAGAACATGCTCAACAAAACCAAAATAATGCTCCATGGATGTACCTGAACTTTGGCAGTGCTGCCTTGTTTGTCAAGTACAACCGCAGCCAGGAGATGCCCATACCAACTGCCAATGCTGCCGGCATGAGGGCAGTGGCCAGCAGAGAGAGCCTAGCAGACCGGGTGGCTCTGATGGCCAACACTTCAGCTTCTGAGATGCCTGATTCCACAGCCTCTTGCTCACGCCAGACGTTCCATGTGAGCATGAATGTCACATAGGCTGTCATGAAGTAAAGCCCAGCTCGTATGTGGTTCATCCAGGCGAAGTAGTACGGTTGCTGCAATAAACAGCAACAAGGAGTTCTTCGTGGTACAGGGGCAGGCGGCAGAGCGAAAGGTTTGATACTGAGTGTGGTGTGCAACGAATGTGTTTCGTGCAAAGTAGTGTCATGAAGTAAAGCCCAGCTCGTATGTGGTTTATCCAGGGCCGCAGCAACAAAGAGTACGGTTGCTGCAACAAACAGATGCAGACTAGCAAGGTCTGGACGTGACAGTGTGCATTAAATTGGAGTGGCCAAAGAGATGTGTCAAGCTTGTTAGTAACAGAGGAAGGAAGGCAACATGCGTGCTCAAAACATAAACATCCAGCAGGCATATTTGAATCAAGCAACATGCAAGCTCATTGGCCAGCTAATTGCGTGGCTCATCCTTTGAATTGTTGGAAATACATGTTGCTACACACTCACCCATCTGACATAGACGTACGCCAGCCAAACCGCCCAGATCAGCATCAGCACAGCTTGCAATTTCCAGAAGCCCGACAGCAGATTGATGCACAAAACAATCAGCGTCCTAAACGCCCATGACTTCACTTCCACGCCGCTGTGCGCTGTGGCCATCAGCCGCTGACTAACCGGATTCGGCGACGTATCCGCCAGTGCAAACAGGCCCCCAACTGCTATGTATATCACGCTGAAAGCAGCTGCGACTGCGAGCTGAGCAACGTGCGGCATTTCCAGGCAGTTTTGGGATGGGAAGTCCACATTGTGCTTGGCATTGGGAGTTTTTGAGAGCCAGTTGCAATTGAGGGGTGCCAGCATGTAGTTGAGAACTGTTAAGTAGAACACTTGGTAGAACACCATCATGCAGAACCGCAATATCTTGACTGGCCTGCAGATCACATGCACAACAAATGGGCACGTCAGCTGGACGTCAACACAAATGGCTGCCGTCTGTTTCTTGGCGGGGGGCGGGGGCACTGTCCAAGGAACTGTTGAACATCACATGTGACACACCCCATTGCAAAAAGCCTATCTTTTCCTTCACCCTAAGCACGGGCCTTGCTGCTGTCACATGTACGGCGGTGAAGACATACTTACACAAACTGCTGCTCTGTGACCTGCTGATCACTAGTGCAGCACTGTTAGCAGTGATGGACGACCTGCAAGCAGTGTTCCTCGGCTGCACTGACGGACAAGATTCCTATAATGATTAATGCTAGGCTTGCTGATGATGATGCAACAGGCCTGCCACACTGCATTTTCAAGAAAGAACTTTGAGCTCTGACCATATGTCAGAACACTAAGAGACTCCTTGCTGCTGCTAGTCTTTGTTACACTGTCTAAAGGTGCAGCTTGCACCACCAAGACTGCAGAATCACTTTATCAACTGCTGCTCAGCAGCTAAGTGGCAAGACCCCCGCATTATAGTTGGTTGACAGGGTTTCCCAAGGTCCAGCTGCTGCTGTTTTCACACATGTCACCGCAGATCGCTGCAGAGCCCCACCAGGCGCTGAAAGGAATTGTGATGCTGCGGCCCACCCATAACATATCTCGGCCTTGCTGCTGTTGATAAGTTTGGTCCAACAGACCGCTGCAGGGCACACCCCATTCTGCTGCTGTTACTGCTTACCATCTGTGTGGTATGAGCCCAT
>NSMO01000903.1:0-15776 GCA_002588565.1 Coelastrella sp. UTEX B 3026
ACCACCACGTGTGGCACTGTTGCAGCAGCAGCCGTCACAGCAACACCAGCAGCAGCAACCACTACAGCAGCTACCACATTTGAGCGATGCCAGGCAGAAATCTCCAGAGCAACAGCAGCAGGAGCAACAACGACAGCATCACCAGCAGCAGCAGGTTACGCAAAAGCAGCAGCAGCAGCAGCCACAGGCATCGCCGCTGTCACTGGAGAGAGCTCAAGCAACTGCAGCTGCTCTACGTGCATCATGTGACTTGTTGAAGGGCCCACCCAAGTCATCAGCAGACGATCCTGAAGGCTTTGTGGCCAGCTTTTTCAGGTGTGGCGGCCGACCCTTGACTATTAGCAGAGGTTTAGGTATCTTGCTGTAAGGTCGGTTCATCACCGTCACAGTCGAGAGAGGTCGCGAGTGCTTTCTATAGTGACACATCCAGTGACTTGTTGCAAGGCCAACTCAGGTCATCAGCAGACGACCCTGAAGGCTTTGTGGTCAGCTTCTTCAGGGTAGTGGGCTTGGTTTGCAACACTATGAGAAGAATAGATGTCTAGACATTTGAACAATGTTATGTGTTGCAGCAATGCATCATGTGACTTGTTGAAAGGTCCACCCAAGTCATTAGCAGATGACCCTGGAGGCTTTGTGGCCAGCTTTTTCAGGTTAGCGGGCTTGGTTCACAACTGGTGTTTACAGATCGTAGTGCAGACAATCGGAACGGGTATACCAGCAATGCCTCGTGAGACCTGTTGCAAGGGCCACCCAGGTCATCAGCAGACGACCCTGAAGGGTTTATGGCCAGCTTCTTCCACCTGGCAGGTCAGTGGGCTTTGTTAACAACAATGTCAGAACTGGTATCCACAGGTTGTAGTGCAGATTCATGGATCCGTCCTGTAATCTCTCTGTTTGTTGCAGCGGTTTTATGTCTGGCTCAAGCTGCAGGTGATAATCTGTGACATGGTGCTTGGAAATATCACATAGAGATGTTATGTCTACTTGATTCGGCCAAAGGCTTCTGAGTTACAAGGTTACAAAGTTCAGGCAAGTCTTTAAGTCGAAGGGAGAGAATGATGTGGTGATGGTCTCTGCTGCTTCGCAGATCATCCCGGTTGCATTTCATCGGCACATGGAAAGCTCGTATAGAAGGCCTGATGGCAGAACACCAGCAGCAGCAGCAGCAGCGGCGGCCATCTGCTGCAGCAGCAGCAGTGAAGGGCATGTTTGGCGGCCAGCAGCAGCAGCTGCAGCAGCGTGGGAGTGCCAGCGGCGGCAGTAGCCAGCGGACGATTGTACACCTGGACATGGACTGCTTCTTTGCAGCTGTGGCAGCAGTCGGCAGGCCTGAATTTGTTGGTAAGAACGGCAGCAGGTGTAGGCAACAGAGGTTTGTTGTGCTTTCTTGGTCTGGTCTTGGTTCGCTATTTTCAGCAGCCATTCATTTGAGGTATGATAAGGGAGGCTGATCAGCGATAGCAGCAGCAGCAGTGTCATCACGTGTGTGGTCTGTGACCTGCTTGTCACGTTCTGTGTTGTGCAGGCAAACCCCTAGCTGTCTGTCATACAGCAAGCGCCCAAAGTAGTGCTGAAGTGTCGTCAGCACAGCACGGAGCCACTGTTGACAGTTAGTGTGGCAGTCTGCTGTGTTGTTTGTCCTTTATAGGAAAGTCCCGTGCTGTCTCTCACTCTGGCAGTGTCCCTGACAGTGCAGATGAGCTAGAAGCTCAATGTTGGAATTCGACATCATGAAATCGAACATCATGAGTACAGTCTGTGATGTTCTTGTCACGTTCTGTGTTGTGCAGGCAAACCCCTAGCTGTCTGTCACTCAGCAAGCGCCCGTGGCAGTGCAGAAGTGTCGTCAGCACAGCACGGAGCCACAGTTGACAGTATATGTGGCAGTCTGCTTTATTGTTTGTCCTTTATAGGAAATCCCTTGCTGTCTCTCACTCTGGCAGTGCCCCTGGCAGTGCAGACGAGCCAGAAGCCCAATGTTGGGATTTGACATTATGAGTACGGTCTGTGATCTGCTTGTCACGGTGTGTGTTGTGCAGGCAAACCCCTAGCTGTCTGTCATTCAGCAAGCGCCCATGGCAGTGCAGAAGAGTCCTCAGCAAACTATGAAGCCCGGGCAGCGGCAATCTCTCCTTGCCTGTTGCAGTCGGCGGTGTTGTTTGCACCTAACAAGGATGCGCCTTGCTGTCTCTCAGTCTGGCAGTGGCCCTGGCAGTGCAGACGAGCCAGAAGCTCAGTGTCGAAATCAACATCATGAGTACAGTCTGTGATCTGCATATCACGTTCTGTGTTGTGCAGGCAAGCCCCTAGCTGTCTGTCATTCAGCAAGCGCCCATGGTAGTGCTGAAGTGTCATCAGCACAGCACGGAGCCACTGTTGACAGTTAGTGTGGCAGTCTGCTGTGTTGTTTGTTGTTCGTAGGAAAGTCCCTTGCTGTATCTCATTCTGGCAGTGCCCCTGGCAGTGCAGACGAGCCAGAAGCTCAACAATCCAACATCATGAGTACAGTCTGTGATCTCCTTGTCACGTTCTGTGTTGTGCAGGCAAACCTCTAGCTGTGTGTCATTCAGCAAGCGCCCAAGGTAGTGCAGAAGTGTCATCAGCAAACTATGAAGCCAGAGCCTTTGGCATACGAGCTGGCATGTTTATGGCTGAAGCCAAGTCTCGCTGTCCGCAACTGTTGGTGGTGCCGTATGAATTTGACAGATATGAGGAGATTTCAGAGCAGGTATGTGACGCTGTTGTGTGTTTGTTGCAAGTGACTGGAGAGCCAAATAGCTTGGCATTCTAGTAATTGTGTTCATGGCATAAGTTAAGTCTTGCTGTAGCCAGTCAAGAAGTTCACAAGTGCTGGTGATGCCAGATGAGCTCAATAGGTGTGAGGGTGCTTTAGAGCAATTAGGTAACACTCTTGTGTGTCTGATTCAAGTCAGTCCAGAGCACAATAGCCTGACATTCTAGCAGTTGTGTTTCATGACTGCCAAGTCCCGCTGTCTGCTTGTACACCGCTCTACTGGTGGTGCTGTATGAGTGTGACATATATGAGCTTTGAGCAGGTGTGTGACTCTCTTGGATACATGTATTACTAACTAATTGGTAAGCATGTTAGTATGGTAAGCTAGCAATTGTGTTTATGACTGAAGCCAGTCATGGTGTCCGCAACTGCTGGTGGTGCCTTGTGGGTTAGACAGTTGTGAGGATATGTTGAAACAGACATCACCAAGTTTGGTCAGTGGGGTTGATGATCTTGAGCCATATGCTTGCTGCAATGCCCACATGGCCACCTGTGGCAAGGCACCTGGTGGCAAGGCAGCTGTGATGCCCACATGCCCCCTGTTGCGGTGCTTTCTGCAATTTCTTTTTCCAGACAGAGAGAAGTTACAGTGGATACCTCACCATCTAGAATGGTACTCTCCACACCCAATAAGAAACCGATTGCAACCAACAAAGGATAAGACCAGATGAAACCCTGTCAAGCACTCGCTCTCTGTTTTCGCTTTTATGTCCGGCATTTGACTGGCGTGACAAGCAATTGACTAGCACAATCAGTCCTGGCGTAGGTTTCGCTGGCAACTGTGACTGCTACCTCAGTTTCATTCATGTATACTTACAGCTTGATAGACTTCGCTCCTGTGCTGCTGCTGGCTTTGCTGCTGCCGCCGCTGATTGCTGTGACCCGTGTGCAGGTAGTTTGTTGCGCCACAGTCCCACAGTTAAGCAACTGTCTGGTGGTAAGGCATTTTTGAGTTTAGCTGGCATGACAACTTCGTATTGCAAGTTCAATAACACACTTGTACTGATGCTGCTTTTGTTGTGTGTTTTGTGTTCAGGTATACCGGATCCTGCTAGGCCATACCCCTACAGTTATGCATCTGTCTTGTGATGAGGCATTCCTGGATCTGACCAACATCACAAGTTCATAAATCAGGTTTTATTGTACAAATGCTGTTGTTGTTGTGTTGTATGTATCCAGGTATACCGCATCCTGCTACGCCATACCCCTACAGTTGTGCCCTGTCTTGTGATGAGGCATTCCTGGATCTGACCAATGTCACAAGTTCATAAATCAGGTTTTATTGTACAAATGCTGCTTTGTTGTGTGCTTTGTGTTCAGGTATACCGTATCCTGCTAGGCCATACCCCTACAGTCATGCCCCTGTCTTGTGATGAGGCTTTTCTAGATCTGACAGGCATGACAGGCATGACAAGTTCCTAGTGCAAGTTCAACAACACACCTGCACCGATGCTGCTTTTGTTGTGTGCTTTGTGTTCAGGTATCCCGGATCCTGCTAGGCCACACCCCTACAGTTATGCCCCTGTCTTGTGATGAGGCATTCCTGGATCTGACTGACGTTACAAGTTTATAATTTAGGTTATAATTATAGGTGTAATTATAGGTGTTAAAATTATAGGTGTAATTATAGGTGTTAGGTTTCATTGTACAAATGCTTTTGTTGTGTGCTTTGTGTTCAGGTATACCGGATCCTGCTAGGCCATACCCCTACAGTCATGCCTCTCTCTTGTGATGAGGCATTCCTGGATCTGACAGGCGTCACAGATGAACCGGCAGTGTTGGTGTCACAGATAAGGGCTGAGATTGCAGCAGCAACACAGTGCACCGCTAGTGCTGGTAGGTGGCGTGAACTATGAACTTGTTTCAATAGTGTCATACGTTTAAACCTGAGAAATTGTCGTAACAGCGCTTTCGTCATACCGTATACATGAATACATGTGCACAATGACATTGCGTCATGGCCCAAACTTGTCCTTCGAACATATGCCAGTGTTCGTCTCCCCCGCAATGATGCTGGCATATTCAGCCACACATCCACTGAGCGTTTGTTTTGCAGAACGGTACCATATCCTTCTTGTTTGCAGGTACAGGTCCCAGTATGCTGCTGGCACCAATCGCCACCAAAAACAGCCAAGCCCAACGGCCAGGCTCTGTTGTTAAGCCAAACAAAGCTGGCACTTCCCTCGTTGCTGAGATTCATCATTCCTACCATCTGCAGGTATAGGCCCGAATATGCTGCTGGCAAGGATTGCCACCAAAACAGCCAAGCCCAATGGCCAGGCTCTGTTGTTAAGCCAAACAAAGCTGGCACTTCCTTCAGTTCATGAGATTCATCATACCTACCATCTGCAGGCATCGGCCCGAATGTGCTGCTGGCACGCATTGGCACAAAACCAGCAAAGCCTAACCACCAGGCTCCAACCAAGCCAGACAAAGCTGGCATATCCTTCACTGCATGAGCTTCAAGCACTACTGTCTGCAGGCCTTGGTCTGAATATGCTGCTGGCACGCATTCCCACGAAACAGCAAAGCCTAACCACCAGGCTCCAACCAAGCCAGACAAAGCTGGCACTTCCTTCACCGCTCGAGGTTCATCATTCCTACTGTCTGCAGGCATCGGCCCGGATTTGGTGCTGGCAAGGATTGCCACCAAAGCAGCCAAGCCAAATGGTCAGGCTCTGACAAAGCCAGACAAAGCTGGCACTTCTTTCACTGCATGAGCTTCAACCACCACTGTCTGCAGGCATTGGTCCGAATATGCTGCTGGCACGTATTGCCACGAAACAGCAAAGCCTAACCACCAGGCTCCAACCAAGCCAGACAAAGCTGGCACTTCCTTCACCGCTCGAGGTTCATCATTCCTACTGTCTGCAGGCATCGGCCCGGATTTGGTGCTGGCAAGGATTGCCACCAAAGCAGCCAAGCCAAATGGTCAGGCTCTGACAAAGCCAGACAAAGCTGGCACTTCTTTCACTGCATGAGCTTCAACCACCACTGTCTGCAGGCATTGGTCCGAATATGCTGCTGGCACGTATTGCCACGAAACAGCAAAGCCTAACCACCAGGCTCCAACCAAGCCAGACAAAGCTGGCACTTCCTTCACCGCTCGAGCTTCATCATTCGTACTATCTGCAGGCATTGGTCCGAATATGCTGCTGGCACGCATTGCCACCAAAACAGCAAAGCCTAACCACCAAGCTCCAACCAAGCCAGACAAAGCTGGCACTTCCTTCACTTCTTGAGGTTCATTCTGCGTACTATCTGCAGGCATTGGTCCGAATATGCTGCTGGCACGCATCGCCACCAAAACAGCAAAGCCGAATGGTCAGGCCCTGATCAAGCCAGATCAAGCCAGGCAGTTTCTTGGCGACTTGGAAATTGGGGAGTTGCCCGGTGTTGGTTGGAGCATGAAGGGCAAACTGGCAGATATGGGTATCACACATGTGCGGCAGGTCAGCAAGACTCAGCAAACTCATATTCCACATAGAGTCGTTCGCGCATGTTATTGTAAAAGTGACTGAGTAGTTGCGGCTTTTGGCTAGCACTATCAGGCAGTCACATGGCGACTTAAGAGTTGGGGAGTTGCCCGGTGTTGGTTGGAGCATGGAGGGCAAACTGGCACGTATGGGCACTACACATGTGCGGCAGGTCAGTACGACTCAAACACATTCCTGTTCAATGTCGAGCTTTTTGCCCATTCTTGTGTGAGTGATTAATTGCGGTTTCTAGCTAGCACTGCTAGGCAGTTTCTTGGCCACTTGGAAGTTGGGGAGTTGCCCGGTGTTGGTTGGAGCATGAAGGGCAAACTGGCAGATATGGGCACCACACATGTGCGGCAGGTCAGTACGTCTGAGACATTCCTGTTTGCATGGAGCTTCCTGCCCATGGTAGTGTGGAAGTAAGTGAAATGATTGCGGTTGTTGGCTAGCATTGCTAGGCAGTTTCGCTGGCGACCTGGAGGTTGGGGAGTTGCCCGGTGCTGGTTAAAGCATGAAGGGCCAACTGGCAGACATGGGTATTACACATGTGCGGCAGGTCAGTGTGATTCCGAACATTCTATTTGCCATTAAACGTTCCACCGCTCGTGGTGTAAGAAACAATGATTACTCGCGGCTGTTAGCTAGCACCGCTAGGCAGTTTCCTGGCGATTTTGAGGCTGGGGGGTTGCCCAGTATTGATTGACACATGAAGGTCAAACTGGCAGGTATGGGTGCCACACACGTGCGGCAGGTCAGTACGTCTCAAATGTTCCTGTTTTGCACTGCCCTTTTCGCCCATTTGAGGGTGAAAGTGTGTTAGTAGTTGCGGATTTTAGTTAGCACTGCTAGGCAGTTTCTTGGCGATCTGGAAGTTGGGGAGGTGCCCGGTGTTGGTTGGAGCATGAAGGGCAAACTGGCAGATATGGATGTCACACATGTGCGGCAGGTCAGCAAGACTCAGCAAACTCCTATTTCACATAGAGTCGTTCGCACATGGTATTGTGAAAGTGACCGAGTAGTTGCGGCTTTTGGCTAGCACTATCAGCCAGTTTCTTGGCGACTTCAGAGTTGGGGAGTTGCCCGGTGTTGGTTGGAGCATGGAGGGCAACTGGCAGATATGGGCATTACAAGTGTGCGGCAGATCAGTACGACTCAGAACATTCATGCTTCGCATTGAGCTTTTTGCCCATTCTCGTGTGAGTGATTAGTTGCGGTCTCTAGCTAGCACTGCTAGGCAGTTTCTTGACGACTTAGAAGTTGGGGAGTTGCGCGGTGTCGGTTGGAGCATGAAGGGCAAACCGGCTGATATGGATATTACGCATGTGCGGCAGGTCAGTGAGACTCAAACACAGAAGTCCTGTTACTCGTTGAGTTTTTTCCCATTTGCAGTGTGGAAGTGAGTGAGTACTTGCGGCTTCTGGCTAGCACTGATAGGTTCAAATTTCTTGGCGACTTATCACTTGGGGAGGTGCCCTGTGCTTGGTGACACATGAAGGCCAAACTGGATGACATGGTGTTATCCTTTTGCTGCATTGCAGGTTTGGAGCAGCAGCAAAGAGCTTCTAATGCGGAAGCTGGGTGCACAAACTGGTGCTAGCTTGTGGCAACATGCTCACGGAATCGACAACAGACCAGTGGAGCCTCCAAAAGCCAGGCGGAGTGTGGGGGCAGAAGTGAATTGGGGTGTAAGGCTTGCTAATGAAGCTGATGCACACAAATTCCTCAAGGTGCGAATGGCCGGGCAAGCTTGAGACATGCTCAACCATGCATTGGATCCCAGCACAGCTGTTGCTTGGCCGGGCTACTGCTGTTACCATGGATCTTCTGTCTGCATTCACAAATGTGGTATTTGATCGCCAACAGCCAGGGAGATTACGGGTGCAGAAGGGAACTGGGGTGCGGGACTTAGCACTGAACCTGATGCACACAAAATCTTACAGGTGCGAATGGCCAGGCAAGCTTGTGACATGCTCAGTTACAGATTGAGTTCCTACACAGCTTTGCTTGGCCATACATGCCATAGGTCTCTGCCATGTCTGCATGCACGTTTGTGGTGTTTGATCGCCAAAAGCCAGGAGGAGTGTGGGGGCAGACGTGAACTGGGGCGTGAGACTTGGTCACTGTGCTGAAGCACACAACAATGTGCTCAAGGTGTGAATGCGGGTTGAGTCAACGTGCAAATGCGCCGAGCTGCACTGTCCAGTGAGTGCAGAGGCGCCCTGTGCTTAGAAGCTCAAAGTTTTTCTCATCTGGCCTGCTAGTCTGATCCCAGTTGCTGTCTTGTATGGATGAACTATTGCTTAGTCAAAGCGAATCCCTCAATCAAACTGTACTACAGCAAGCTGCTTCTGCACTGTCTGCAGCTCTTTTATATCAGTACTTGCAAGATGTTGATCTCTGGCAGTCCAGTCTGCTGATCCATCATATCTCTTCATCGTGTGCTAGAGGCATGAATCAGGATGGTCGGTCATTTGCGATTGCTGTAGGGTGGTTGTTTCGGCTACCCTTTCATATTCCAGCATTATCAGATGCATGACAGGCTGCCTTACACCACCTTTCACACCAGTGTGGCAGAGTATCTTAGTCGGATGCATTTCGCCGCTCTCAACCGATGATGTTGCGCATGATGCTCATACAACATGTTCGTGTTCTGTTTGCAGGGCCTGTCTGCTGAGGTTGGATGGTCTTCGTTTGCAATTGCTGTAGGGTTGTTATTTTGCATGCAATTTCAAAGAACGATGATTGGTCATTCAAAAGTTGCATGCCTCGTGTTCTATTTGCAGGGCCTGTTTGCTGAGTTTGGAAGATCTTCATTTGCGATTGCTGTAGGGTTGTTTCTTTGCATGCATTTACAAGGCACGATGATGGGTCATCAAAGTAATTGCATGTCTCGTGTTCTGTTTACAGGGTCTGTCTGCTGAAGTTGCCACCCGGCTATCAGCTGCTAAAGCCAAAGCAAAGTGCCTCACCATCAAGGTCATGAGGAAACAGGTGGGTGCAGCAGTGACCTGACAGCCCTTGTTTGATGAGTAACCTTGTACTGTCAGCTGGGTTGTGCCTATCCTGATAAGTATTCCACCCCCAGATTGTCACAAAGAGGCATGGCCGACTGTAGCACGACAGCTGCGTTTCAAACACTGGTGAACTTGATATGTCCATGCAATCCTGCATACTCAACCTGCTGATCTGGCCACGCAATCCTGCAGACATGCAATCCGGCCAATGCTGCACACTTATCTGGCCACGCAATCATACAGACATGCAATCTGGCCAATCGTGCAGACATGCAATCTGCCAATCTCGCACAACCTTCAGACCATGCAGTCCTGCACTCTTTTCGGGCATGCAATCTGGCCAATCCTGCACACTCCTATGGCCATGCAATCCTGCACACTCAAATTCTCAAAACCTCCTTTCTGGCCTTCTCGCCCCTTCGGGGACGTGAGCGGACGGTAGGGAATGTGGAGCCGCCCCGACACACACATTACCCTCCCTCAACTCACGTTAGCGCCCTATTGAAAGCGCTACGCAGAGCTCCTTCATTCATGCACCTATGATCTTGCTCTCCTTCACAGGCCGGAGCTCCAGAGCCTGCTAAGTTCCTTGGACATGGCTATTGCGACAGTCTCAGCCGAAGTGTCACATTGGGGAATTACGTAAGCAGCGCTGCTGAGATCTATGATCAGGCTGCTCAATTGCTTGTTGCAATGAAGATACCGCCAGATGAGATACGAGGCATGGGCATATCGGTGAGTAGATTGTTCTGGCTTTGTTTACTGTTCTTCAACACATCTGCACACTTAGGATGTGCCAACAGCAACACTGCTGCTGCCACTGCTTATGCTGGTGGGCCCAGGAGCATATTTGCGGCGTAATGGCTGGCTGCTTGTTGTGGTGAAGATACCGCTGGATGAGATACGAGGCATGGGCATATCGGTGAGTAGGTTATTTTTGGCTCCATTGATATCTCTGGTCCTCTGCACACTTGCGATATGCCAACAGCAACGCTGCTGCTGCTGCTTATGGTGGGGACGGGTACTCCGCGGTGTGGCAGTGACATTATCTACACTTCGATCATTACATAGAGTGTTATCAACATGTTCAAACTGACCAGCAAGTGACCAGATAGCAGCAACATCCAACCTACCAAGAATTATAGGGCTATATGACCACAACAGAAAGGCTGTAGCATACATATGCCATGAACAAACGCTGCTGCTACTGCTGATGCTGGTGGGACCGGGCAGCACACTGCTGGCAGAATACATGGCTTTGTGGGGCAATGAAGATATATACAGAGATGAATCCAAACTTTTTCATCATGTCGAAAAGGTGGGGGCTTGTGGCGTGGCGGTGCTGGCAGGACCCTGATCACAACGCTCAGCTGCAGATTGTGATAACTTCATCAAGATTTCATATGATTTTTTTTTATATTAAGTTTTTCCTATAGCCTGCTGAATAACCCAATGATATACTTTCTCGGCTAGCTGTGTCCCGGGTGGTATATATATCTGCAATATGTACAATGACCTGTTCTGCATATTTCCGCCAACCGCTGCTGCTGCTGCTGCTATGTCTGCAGACATCCAAGCTTGATACTGATGCTGCTTCCATTACAGCCCGCCCTTCTGGACCAGCACCAGCAAAGGTAATGAACAGATACTATGTCTCACACTGCACTACCTGGGGATAGCAGCACGCACTAATTGCGGGCAATGGTTTTGAAGGCTTTGTTGCGCAGTTCGTTTATTGCCGTCAATCGCACTTTTCCTGTATGGTCAGAGTCTGGCTGTGTTTGAAGTGCTAATGAAATTTTCTTATAAACTCCTTGCGAATCAGGACCATTGCTTCGTGGTCAGGTACAGCTACAACTCTAGGGTCAAGTATACAGTTGGAAGTTTTGCAGTACTAGTTGGCCATGCCAAAGCTCTTGACATGCACAGTTACTGTCATAAGGCACACAACTTGTATGATACAAGTAAAGTGTGTTGCGATCGCTTGTAGGTTGCTTCAACAAAGCAGAGTGTGTTCGATCCTGCAAAGCAGCCGCCATGGATGGCTGCTTTTCAGAAGCACCTCGAGCAGCTGCAGCAGCGGCAGCAGCAGCAGGAAGGAAAGCAGCAGCAGCAACAGCATGCTGATGACACAGACGGTGATGCTGGCGTCAGTACTGTTGATGCCGATCTAATGATCCAGCAGCAGCAGCAGGGGTTAGCACCAGCAGCACCAGCAGCAGCAAAGTCAGCATCAGACTCTATCACTCCGCTGAAGCGGCCTCGCAGTCTCTGCACGACTACTGCTGCTGCTGCCCTTGGTGCTGCTGCTGCTCTTGCTGGGGATTGTGGGCCGGCAGCAGCAGCAAGCTTCTTTGACGCAGCAGCCGCCGGTGAAGTGGACCCGACAGCAGCAGCAGCGGCGGCGGCTGCGGGCGGGTTTGAGTTGTTGAAGGAGGGAAACACACCAAAGCGGCGGCATCTGGGGCAGGCGGGTGATGGTGGCAGCAGCAGCAGCACTAGTCCTGCTGTTGTAGGGCAGCAACGGACGCTGCATGGGGTATTTGCAGCGCGGCAGCAGCACCAGCACCAGCAGCAGCAGTGTGTGGTAGCACAGATCAGTGATGAGCAAGAGTCGATTCAGGTGCAACAACAGCATTCGCAGCAGCAGCAGCAGCCGCCACCAGGGAAATCGGCGGCTGATCTAGGTGCTGCTATGACAGTGCAGCAGTCCCAGCAGCAGCAGCAGAAGGCGATCTTGCCAGAGGCAACTGGTGGCTCTCTGAAAGAAGCTGGAGCATCGGTAACCCCTCCTCCAACACTACCAGCAGAGCCAGCAGCAGCAGCAGCAGATCTTGCCGCAGCCGCAGCAACAGCAGATAGATCTCCCTGGGAAGATGCCGCATCTCCGACATCCGAAGATCTGTTGATGATGTCATCGCTGCCAGAAGTATCTCCACCAGATTCAGCAACAGCAGCAGCAATGGATTTAGCAGCAGCTGCAGGGTTGGAGCAAGGCGGCTCCCAGCAAATGTTGAATAGCCCGTCGGCCAAGCGGAAGCTGTTTGGTGCTGCTGCTGCTGGTGGTCTGGCAGCAGTGGGAGGGACCGCCAAGGCAGCAAGGGCAGGGGCACAGGCGCCGGTCGCGGCATTGCCACCGATATCGCAGATCGATCCAGAGGTGTGGCATTAGTGCTGTTGCTTTGTGAAAGTCCCAGATTGCTTGAAAGTGGATGAGTTTTAGGTCATGTTGTAGCTGTATTTGAAGTTGTGAGTTGTTATTACAATCAGCACCCATGGCTGGCTGCTTCTGTTGCTGCCTGCTGCTGCCGCCTGTGAGTACTGCTATATGTCATTGCGATTGAATGGCAGCGTGCGAAATCAAAAGCCAAGTCCTATCGCCCGTGTACTGCTTGCTGTTCCTTCCAGGTCTTGAAAGCATTGCCGCCAGACTTGCGACGGGAGATTGCCGCTGCATACGGCACTGATGCAACGCGTCTCCATGCAGGAGGAGCGGCTGCTGCTGCTGCACCAGGTAAACACAATGCATCACCAGCTGCAGCTGCCAAGCGTCAGCAGCAGCAGCAGCAGCAGCAGCATGCTGGCAAGGCAGCTAGTGGTGCTGCTGCTGCTGCCACTGGCAACTGGCTCAGATCTGGAGCAGCAGCAGCAGCAGTAGGCAAGCAGCGTGGGAGGTCCAGAACCCTCAAAGATGTGTTACACCAAGGCGCCTTTGTCACTAGCAAAAGTAACAAGTCAACAGCCGGTTTGAATTCACACCAGGGGCCAAGGAGTTCACACCATCACCTGCCGGAAGTTCTCACCCATATGAACCAGATCGACCCGGACGTTCTTGCTGAACTTCCACCGGAACTGCAGCAGGAACTTCAGCAGCAGCTGCTAGGGAGGCCTAAGAAACGGCAGAGGCCTGCTGGTGTTGCTGCTGCTGGGGACATTGGCACAGGGGCACGATCTATCGCTCCTGCTGCTGGTGGCGCTGGAGGTGCCGGCAGCAGCAGCGGTAGCAGGGTGGTGCAGCAAGTCGGGCTGGAAAGGTTGTGGGGTGGATCCAGTGCTGGCAGCAGATCCCAGCAGCAGCAGCAGCAGCAGCTGTTTGCTGATGAGCCTGTAGGCAACATATTGCAAGCACTCCAGCAAGCTTTAGATGTTTTGCTGGTACAGCAACACCAGCAGCAGCAGCAGCATGAGTCTCCAACAGCAGCAGCAGCAACAGCCAATACAGCTGAGTTACATTGTCCGCAGCCAGGAGCGACCCAGGCAGCAGGAGCAGCTAATGCACAACCATTGCACAGCCAGCCAAAAGTGGGTAGTCTGGATGGCCCTACTATGGTTTGCATTCCAGCACAGCAGCAAGCACCAGAGATTTACATGCAAATCAAGCTTGTCGTTCTAGCTGAATATGTTTCACGTTGGTTGGTGGGCCACGACCATGACTTGGCTTCTGTCAGGCGGGTTTTGAGGGTCGTACATAATGTGGGGCAGGCAACATCAGGGTTTAGCAAGTTAGCAAAGGAGATTGTTGGAGTGTTGCAGCAGCACATAGAGAACAAGTATGGGTTCAAATTGAGACTGTGAGGGAAATTGTGTTTGGTTGTAGGGCATCCTGGGTCTTCAACATGGTTCGTGGTGGTAGCAGTGGAGGTGATGATTCGAGGTGTGGTTCTACTGCATGGAGTTCAATAGCCGCTGTGCTTCAACTTGGACGGAGTGTGCCACAGAGCGTCCATGGGTAGTGCACTGCAATATGTTCTCATGGGTTGTGCTCTGCATTTAGCCAGATAGGTTCTCGTATTGCTCCGGCCAAAGGCCCTTCAGCAAGCAATCCATTCTGTGCTACTGAGTGTCCCGTTGGTTGTGCACTACTTTCAGTGTTTTAGGCTATGAGCGTTGCTGTGTTGATACATTGCTGCAAAATCAGTTCAGCAGCTGTTCTCATCTGCACAACTGGAGATTGCTGTCTTGGTTTCGGAGAGACTGTCTACCTCGGACCAGCTGTACTGCGCAGGCTGAAAGTGCCGCCAACAGACACGCTCCGTGTGTCCTGAGCCGGAAGTACAATTCAGCATATAGGCTGACTAAACAGATGACTTAAACAGCAGCGCGAACAACACCTAACCATTACACAGGAGACAGGCAATACAGTCGGACACTCTGTAACCCGAGCTTGGGCAATCCAGGTCCACCAAGTCTGAGTGCTGTAGTAGCAGGCCTTCTGAATCATCTGAATCATCATTATCAGCAGTTTCAGGGTTCGAGGCACAGCTCGTAAATGTTCTAAGCATCTCGCTCTCGCATCATTCGCACCTACGCCAGTCCTACACCAGCTGTGATCTTCAAAATAGTTTGATTGAGGGGTGATCTGCCTCTTGTCGGCCTCTTGCGGAGCAGCGTCAGTCGGTTGCATGGAATGAAGTTCTTAGTGGCATCGGTGCTACTATGCATCGTTGTGGGGTCGCATGGGGTGATAAGCGCGCAACAAAGGTGATTGGGTGGCAGCATATTACACTTGTTGGAGATTTGCCTGCTCGGGCCCGCCTTTTTGTCACAATACTCGCTTTACAAGCGCACAGCAGCAGTGAAAGGGGTTACAAGCCTGATCAGTGGATCAAAGCTGCCGAATGCATTGCTACGTCAGGTCTAGTTCATTCATGCGGTTATGAGACATACAACATCGCTGTCTGGTTAGACGCAGCTTCAATGGCCTCCAAGCTACGCCATGCAACAGGTGTCAGCACAGTGCTAGTGGCACGTCCACGAATGCCGCTTGTGTCTAACATGCGCTTAAGTCATCAACAGTATACAGCCACACCAGCCGGATGTGCCCAAGTTATCCTGCATGCGCAAGTATCCGCGCTTTCAAAGCAGCAGTAGCGTCAGCTTCAGTTCAAACATGGGACGTCTTGCTCTGGAAACACCAGCAAGCAAGCCACAGCTCCTCTGCATACTGTCTTACACAGCATTCCAGGCAGCTGCGCGAAATGCCATCTTGCTTCACAGCAGCAGCTGCACTTGTACTGTACTGCTCCAGGGTTTTGGGCGATGACCCTGAACCCTCACCCAGCCCTTCACCGCCTGGCCCAGGGCCCAGCCCAGGCCCTAGTCCCAGCCCTGATCCATCGTCACCAAGCCCAGGGCCCAGTGCAAGCCCAGATCCCTCTCCAGGCCCTGGTCCAACCCCGGACCCTAGTCCTGGCCCATCTCCAGGACCAAGCCCTGAACCACCATCACCAAGCCCTGGACCAAGCCCAAGCCCTAGTCCAGGTCCTAGTCCAGGACCAAGCCCTAGCCCAGGACCAAGCCCAAGCCCTGGTCCAGGACCAAGCCCTGAACCACCAGGGCCCAGTCCTAGTCCAAGCCCAGGACCAAGCCCTAGTCCAAGTCCCAGTCCAGGCCCAAGCCCTAGCCCTGAACCCCCAAGTCCAAGCCCTGGTCCCAGCCCCCAACCCCCAAGCCCAAGCCCTGAACCACCGAGCCCAAGTCCAAGCC
>NSMO01000905.1:0-11667 GCA_002588565.1 Coelastrella sp. UTEX B 3026
ATCACTTGCCACAGGTCTGCGGTATGGCGTGTACTCCTTGCTGAAGCCTGGTATGTGTAGGTGGTATGTGCGCTGCATGTACATGGCCAGGTCTGATGTTCTCAGCACCTTGCTTGGTCTGCGGGTTGCCAGGGCACACCCAAACTCCAGAGCTTCGGTCACAAAGTTGTCTGTGAGCTTCATCATTTCATCAGCTACTTCAGGTTGCAGCCTGAAGGACTGCAAGACATGAAGCAACAGGAACACCACAGGCTAGCATGACTTCATCAAACAGACCAAGACAACGCATTCAATATGAGGAAGATGTAACAGGCAGGTTACAGCCAGCGGAACCAAGTATGCATCAGCAACATGCACTGCTGATGTCTTGACAACTGACTGCAGGTGACTCATGCCTGCCTGCCATGCGTCAGCACTAGCATCCCGGCATAACAGGATAATCATAGTGCAGCCATTACAGGCATGTTCCAATCAGTCACCCGCACATTGCACCACTCAGCCATGGCTGGCATGCCCTAGCTGCACACCTAGTATGTTGCCTGCCAGGCCATATTCCTCGGTGAGTCGGCCTCTGGCTACACATTGTACCGGCCCTTGCCACCACGACAGAGGACAAGTACAGCGTGTGTGCCAGAGGTGATGCTGCAGATACACAAGCACCTCTACAGACACGGCAAACAGTCCCAACCCACTACCAGTGCACTTCAAGCCCACCACATTTCAAGCAACCAGCCCTGGCCCAATAACTCATACCATATAAGCAGCTAGCACATACAACTAGATTATGCTCGCAGCAGCCAGTCACCCACCTTGTTCAGTCCCTGCAGCTCCATCAATCTCCTCAGCTGGCTGTCAGGCAGTAGCCTGTTCTCGTCATCAGCCCGTCTGGTGTCCTTTGCACCTGACTTGCTGGACTTGGGGGCGGTTTGAGCTGCTTTGGCTTTTGCCGCTTCGTACTTCTTCAAGATGTCATCTACTGACACAGCAGGACCCTCAACAGCGGGACCACCTGCAACCAGTACAGAAGCGAGGTGAGTATCTCCGCACTCTACCACGAGTGTTGTGGTAACTGGGCATTGAGAGCACGGTCAAGGGCAAATACCGGCCATGCAGCAGACTACAAGCAGCTGGTTGGGCTGGTCAACGCAGCCGCACAACTACTGTATGCACAGGCAGAATGTGAGAAAATGATAGCCCAAGCAGTCTTATTAGTGAACAGCTGCCGATGGCAGACAGGCAGAGGTGATGCAGTCATGTTGCCTGTGCAAGAAGAGTTTGCCTCCAGACAGCTCTGGACAGCTACATACCAGCTTCCGGGCTGCATGGTAACTGATTGCATCGATGCATGTCAGCAAGTCATTTGGCCGCTCAAATTATAACCAGATGTTCTGTGTGTGTACACGCATCCCGCAAGCAAGCATACTGAAAACCAGTGTTATACTTGCAGGTACCTGTGCAGGTGCTTTACCTGCTGATGTTCCTGCCGTGAGGGGCAGCCCCTGTTTACTTCTGAACAAGACCATGTCCAGGGTGAGCGCATCATCAGGTGCAGGTAACAACGGCAACTCACGCTTGCGCTTTGCACTTGCAGCAGCAGCAGCACCTGCTTGCCCCAATGGCCCTGGCTGCTGCTGCGGCTGTGATACAGGCTGCTGTGGCTGTGACTGCTGCTGTGCTTGCTGCTGTGCTTGTTGCTGTGCTTGCACCTGTGCTTGCTGTATTGCTGCAACATGTTGGTGCTGCTGTGCCTGCCTGGCTGCTAATGCTGCCTGTGCAGCTGCAGGCAGCTCCTGCCCAGGTGCAGGACCTTGAACTGCTGGGCTGGCTTTCACAGCAGCAGTGGGCATGGGGGCACCCTTCCTGCCATGTAGAGCTACCTGATCAGCTGCAGCCAGCTGTTGCTGTGCTGTAGGCAGCATCCCAGGACGGGTTGCTGCTGCTATCCCATGCTGCTGCGTTTGCTGCTGGTGCTTTTGGAACTGAGCCACTTGTGGTGCCAGTGCTGCATGGGGTAACTGAGGCTGCGGCTGCTGCTGCTGCACTGCACGAGGCTGTTGTTGTGGTTGTGATTGCGGCCGTGCCGGCTGCTGCTGTTGCGGCTGTTGTCGCCCAGCCAGCTGGGCTTGCTGCTGTGGGTGTTGCTGGTGTATCAGTAACTGCTGTTGCTGCAGCTGCCCAGGTTGCTGCTGTGGGTATGCTGCTGGCTGGCTGACGGGAAGTTGGCTGTACGGCATGCTCTGCTGTTGTGGTTGCTGCTGTGGCTGCACAGCAGCAGGGCCCGTGCCAGCCCCAGCTGGGGATGCACCAGGTGATGGGATGTCGTCTATGTCAAAGGCATCGTCGCCAGTGTCGGAGACACGAGCCGGTGGTTGCTGGTGCTGGTTCCCACTGATATGTTGGCTGCTGTTTGTCATGCCCTGAATCTGTGCCATGCCAGGAGGTGGAGTGGCCGATGCTGGCCTCTGAACCTGGCCAGTACTGGCAGCTGGCATCTGAAACTGCTGCCCATAGCCCACCATGTTGCTAAGCTGTCCAGTCTGCAATTGAAACGTCATCCGACTGTTACATTAGTACAGTTGAGAGGCAAAACCAGCCTTGCATGCCCAGGTCACTGCTGAATATGCAGGCGCGCACCTGCATTCCTGCCTGTTGCATCATCAGCATCTGCTGGAGCTGTTGCTGCGTAAGGCCCATATTGCCACCCGGAAAAACCCCGTGTGGCTGCATCGTGCTGTGTTGGTAACTGGTTTCAAACCCCTTGCTACAGGATCAGCAGGGCAAACCCAGCTGCACCGAGACTCCCAAGCTGTTAGGCCGGCAGCAGCCTTTTCACATTGAGCACGACTGAGCCATGATGTCGAACAAGGCCTGATGCGACCACATGTAAGTGGCAGGGTGATGCAATGAGCAGAAGTTGAGAAAACTTGCCTGCTGCGAGCGGCACCACAGTTGCAAGACCTGAATCTCCAACGGCATTGCCATGCACGATGCTCTCAGCAGGAGCGGGCCGGCAGGCCCCAGCACGATCCGGGTGTTACTGTCTCCTAACTTCACGCTTCGGTTGCAGGCCCCGAGTAAGGTTTTGACCCCTGGTTTTGACCCATTATGACTCAGAAACGGCTTTAGCGCGTACGCATACCTGTTACTTGCAGACTTGAGCTGGTTTTGCCAGGTGCCCGTAACTGCTGAGATTGGTTGAAACGCCTGGCGTGAAGCCAGCTAGCTGCTGTGATGAATGCCGTAGAAGGTACGTATCGTTGTGCGTCTCAGCCTCGGCGTTGTAACTGTGCTTTGGTGTACGGTACCAGCGATCGCATCCTGTTGCATCGCAGATACAACTTACGGAGGTACCCAGCAGAGTATGGACGAAGCAATGCTTGAAGCTTATAGCAATAGCGCGTCTGAAGCAGGCAGGCAGCCAGAGCAGCACGAAACGGCTGCCACCGGGTTGCAGAAACCTGCAGCAGATCCTGCTGCTGGTAATGAAGCCGCTGAGGGGCAGTCAGACGACGTAGCAGCTGACCTCGTGGGCAGAGCAGAAACACCAGGGTCAGAACCCGCAGCTGACAGCGAGGCGGATGCTACTGTGCGCACAAGCGCAGAATACCCAATCAGCGACTCAACAGCCGAGGAGGTTACAAAGAGTAGCACACCCATATCACAGCTGTTGAGGCAATTCTCCTCCCAGAAGGAAGAGCAAGCACCAGTCACCCTCTCCTCACCGCCATCGAGGCGCACCAGCAGCGCGGTGTCTGCAGCATGGGAGGCAGCAGCTTCAGCAGCAACCAGCAATGGCGGGGCACCAGCAAGCAGCGGTGGGGCCACAGCAGCAAGTGGTGGCGGGGCAGCAACCAGCAACGGGGGTTCAGCGGAGCCACTAATTGCAGATGCCAATGGCGACAAGCCAGAGGAAGACATGCCAGTAGTCAATGTTCGCGAGCTGCGTGAACAGCTGTCAGCCAGCCGTGTGCCGATAGGCACCAAGATGGCTCCACCCCCTCGGCCTGCAAGCCCCCCAGTCAAGCCAGAGACCTTGCCAGTCAGCGAGCATGACAAGGTCAACACAGTCAATGTGGCTGCCCTGCTAGCTACAGCAGAGTTCAAGAAGGTGCCAGGTCAGGATACTATCCCTTATGATGAACTGATCACACTGCGCTTGGAGGACGGGATTGATGTTACACGCAAGGTTGGTGGCTACAATGTAGACGGTTGCTTGCTGGTTCTGGGTTTCGCATGCTGATTAGCTCCAATTATGCTGCAGCAGGGCCAGGTCAGCGTCACAGACCCTGGTGCAAGGAAACTGTGCAACCTTTGCGCTCCACAGACCTTGCTGAGCCGCCATCTTCATCTGCACAGAGGCATCTGCAGTTGCATGTTTAGTGTAACAAAGCACGTATATACGTACCTGAGCAGCTCCTAGCTGCTGCGACCCTCAGTATAACATGCTGCTTGCAACTCTGGTGAGAGGTGGACCCTCACACACGGCTGTGGATTACGTGCCACAACTTGGCCGCATTGGCACAAGAAGCTGTCACCATTCGGGTACGTGGGGGCCTGGAGATGTCATGGCCTGCAGACTCTGTACACATGCACATATTTGCATGCCAGTTACTACTGATTGTACAGGTCGCACTGCTACATCTGCTGCACGCTGGCAGGAGGCATCTCAAAATGGCACAGTTTCGGTGTTGTAGCAGTATTCGTGCTAGAGCGCACATACGGAAAGAACTCAACATGGCATATCAACTGCTCATGCTGTTCTGCTATTGCACTTGTACTGCAGGAGGAGTACCTGTCTGATGCTGAGTTCACCAAGGTGTTTGGCTGCGACAGGGAGGCGTACGCAAAACTACCGCAGTGGAAGAGGCTGCAGATCAAACGCAATGTCAAACTGTTTTGAGCTACTGCAGAGGGTTTAGTGGTTGCTGCTGATGACTGTAGCGTTCAGAACTGGCAGCTGGGCTTGATGTACAAGCGGCAGAGTGCCAGCTGCTGTAGCCTTGTGTGTTGATTGCTGAGTTCCTTTGGCGATTTGAGCAACCCCGCAGACACATGTTGCATTGCTTTTGGCATGATTGCTGTTCATGCCTTGCAAGGAAACACTGGCATTGTGCAGTGTCGTGCATGCAAGTGGCTTGCAACCGGGTGTTTATGTGGCAATTGGGTGCTTCGGGATGCAGGCGCACCATACTCATTGTGGTGTGTCGTCAGGCTTGTCATTAGCGCACAATGCTTGGCTCTTGATTATGCGAGTGTTTGTGGTAGTAGGCAGACAGTTCACGATTCGTAGTATGGTGTTCTAAACTAGCTGCACCAGCATACGCACAGAACGTCATGTGATGGTGTGCACATGAATGCTGTTGGTACACGGCCAGACATGGGCCTGTGGGTTGATCAGACGTGTCGAAATGATACGGGGCCTGCCACGGGTGCTGTCACAGGACTCCTGTGCTATGTAAGAGTGACTGAGCCAATGCAAACATGGAAAGATGCAACATTGATCTGTGCTGGCCAGGGGTTGCATGCTCATTGCACTGGTGTTGATAGTAGATGCTAGTCATTGATATGTGTTGTATGCAATTCTAGTCAAATGTGCACAGCATGGACATCACATATAGGGCTGTGGTGAGCAAGAGTTTGTGTCACCATTTGCATTACAGCAGGTTAGGCGATTTCATCAAAGGCAGCGTAGATGATGTGCTAGTAATGCAGCCCTTGGCTTGCTATTGTCTCAGGGTTCACAGCAGGCGACATGTTGGCAGGTGTTGATGCAGTAGGAACAACAGGCCAATGTCTGGTGCAGGCAGCATGGATGATAGCGTGTTCTTGTAGCATCCTTGTGAAGGTAGACATGGGCCTCGTTCTGTGCTCTGCATCCCACACTTTTGTTGCTTCTGTGCAACAGGCTCACATAGGTTTGTTTCCAGCAAGGTGCTAGATGTTTTCTGTAGGAGCCTGGACAGTAGGGCCCGCATAGTAGCTGCAGTGGAGCAGCTTGGTTTTTGTTAAGAACTGCTTCGTGGATACACACATGGATGGAGCTTTGCAGTATCTGGTGATCCTGATTACTGTGTACGCCACAGTTGTATGTGGTATCAAAGTACATACAGTGCGCAGATCATTGCTTGCTGGAGGGCAAACGGTGAGCTGGTGATTGGCGCTCACAGCCGGCCCTCCAGTTTGTTTACGAGGGGGTTGAATCATCCGGTCTGCTACTCCAGGTGGCTTGATTGCCAGGCAACCTTGCAGCCTGTGCCAGCAAGGTTGCCGGCTGCTGCTAGTACTGGTATGTGCACTGGCAGCCAGTTGAACTGATGTTGCTGATTGAGGTGGCAGCCTGTCAGTTGATGCAGAGCTAAACTTCACAGTGCTAAACAAAGCGCTTTGGTCAACCATCTTGGCCTGTAGAAGTTTTGCACCAGTTGTGTCAGTCCCTCAGGGACAGTGCAATGGCTGTGTAAACATGATTGTGCAATTATGCACTGGGTCTTGCACATCTAACCGAGCACTGTAAGAGACTGAGCCATTGCAGACAGTACAGATGCGCTGGCAAGAGCTGTCGTGCTATGCATGGGGTACGCCACCCAAAACAAAGCCCTGGGCTGCTCATGACAAAGCTCTGACAGGCTCTGATGTTGACACTGTTCAGAAACTATTATGAAGTTTTACTTCTGTTACTTCGAAACCATCACTGTGTTGGCTGGCTGAGCCAGATGCCTGTGGAGGAATATGAGGTACACTTCCCATCTTAGAGTGGAACATTAGATGCCATGACATAATGTAAAGAGACTGAGCCAATGCACACAGGATAGATGCGGGTGATGCAAGGGGCCGCCAACCAGAAAGTCCTGAAACACCCTTTGATCGTGTTTGTTCCATGGGCCGGTGGGTGAAATTCACCTATCCATCTAGCTTCTCAAGTGTCCCTGTATTGCATGGGCTACGCTGCTGCTGCTGGCCAGATGCCCACCCACCTGTCCAGTGGTCGTCCCACAAGACAAAATCAAGCCGATCAACCACTGCTGGCATCACCAAGTTGATCTCCAGTGAGAATGTGAGATTATACCAGTATAACATGACGTTACCCATATAGACAAACCTCACAACGCTGCCAGCTAAGTTAGCTGCTTGTAAAAGTAACGGAGCCGGCATGGCATTGAATGCAACAAGGTACATGCGCTGGCAATGCTGCAGTGCCATGCAGGGGGCTTGTATTGCCCTGTTACTGCTGCAACCTATTCAAGGCAGCCTGGTCATCATGATCAAATCATCATGATGCTGTCAAACAAGGCACTGTGGGGTTCCACCGTGCACATCATGTGACAGGAACGCCATAGCGCCGACAGTTGATCAGTGCAGGCTGGCGATGCATTTTCATATGGACGGTAGGGAATGTGAAGTCGCCCCGACACACACATTACCCTCCCTTAACTTACGCTACCGCTCTCTTGAAAGCGCTATGCGGAGCTCATTCATTCATTCATATGGAGATTGGTTTATACAGGCAATATCGTTGCGTGCGTTTCTGAGAGGTGTTGACACCCAACACATGTCATGCCAGCCGTGTACTCGCTTGGTACCCGGGTGTGCCCAAGGGCCTTTGGCCGGCCTGGCACAGTACTAGTAGCAATACTCAGGGGTTGTGTATCCCTCCGGAGCAAGGTAACAGAACGCAAGCGGCAGTTCCTGGCCGGATGAGAAGATCTCCAGTGCTATTTGGACTGCCTGGATGCGTAACTGTACCTAACCTACCCATGGTAGTATTCGACCCAGAGGTCACCAGTTTGCATTCGGCCAGCATCCAGGCCGGCGCAGGTTGTGTCGATCAGTTACCACAGTTTGGATGCCAAGCACTGCCAGACTGCGATTATACTGCGACACCTGTGCTGTATACAGCGTTTGCTGTTCAAAATTTGGGAAGAAAGTTCATTGGACCGAGAGGGTTCAAGACCCCCACCCCGCCTCACCCTCTTCTTCCAAAAAACTATCTAGTTATCACTTGTAGCCAATTCTCTTGCAAGAGAAAACTACGTCATATAAATTGTCAAGAGGTTCTTGGACATGGGCCCTGGCATGACCTCCCCAATGTTGGCACTGACATTGATCACGTTTAATCTTAGTGAGTTGCTTGCTCGATTCAAGGGCTGCTTGATTTGACTGCTGGCGCACGATACTAGCGACTGTGACATCAGCGGCTACTTGATCGACCTCACAGCGCCTATCTATTCGACCACACCTGACGTCTAGAATGTTCATGCCAGCTGCGCGCTCGCGGCCATCTCCATGACCAAGCACACTGCCTGCGCGTGCTCACACTGTCGCTTTGTGTTGATCGCTCAAATTCACCCCCCCCCCCCGAGGCGACCTGAACCCCCCCGTGCAAACTTTCTGACCAGCTGTGCGATGTTAAGTAACGCTTCTATTAGGTAGATACCTTTAATATTAACGTATTGTGAGCCCTACAGCTCTATGAGTGCCCCTCAGATTGACTACGAGCCCGTATGCCTCGATTTCTCTGCTGTCTGTGCGGTAAACAACGCGATGGGCCCCAAACTACCCTCATAGGATTATTAAGATGTATTACTGATGGTTTAGTTGCGCTTCTGCTCCACATCGGGCTTCAACTCGTACGTGACCACGTACCAGACAAAAGCAGTACGGTCTGCGAGACACGCAGCGCCACTATCAGGTTCAAGCTAGCTGCTACGCTGCTAAGGGACGTACGTAATTATGTTAGACGCGGCGCAGAGCCATCAGTGCTGGCAGAAGTTGGCACAGCAGTAGCTGTCAGATATGGGGTTGATGCACTCGCCTGCACCACCTGCGGCAACGCATGAGCTCCTCCGTGTACCTTGACTTCGATAGGTCCTTAACATGGCTTGCAGCCACTTGCGGGCCTCGCTTTGCTGATGTTTGCGCTGTGCTTGATGAACTGCAAGTGGCACCAGGATTGGCGCACTGTGCAAGGGTTTCTGGCTCGTTGCTGATGATTGATACATTAAAGGTATCATAACAAACAACATAACTGAAAACTGGCTTTGGTATCTCTCGTATTTGTGCAAAAGCCCTCGACAACGGTTTCATGGGCCCTTTTTATGGGCGCCGCGTGACCGTGCATGGGTCCTAGACCCACCTCAAACGCTAAAACGTAAGTTTACTATGTACTTTAAAACATATCCAAGTTTTAGTCTTGGTATCTCTCTGTACTGTAAGAAACCAACATCGCACAGTCAGGGGTAGGGGTTCAGGGGGTCGCCTCGGGGGGGGTGCTCAAATTAGCGGTACGCAGCTCTGCGGTCGTTACCCAGAGACAGGCCAGTCAATCAGTTCACGAGATTCTTTACCTTGAATGAATGAATGAGCTCCGCATAGCGATTTCAAGCTTAAGAGAGCGCTAGCGTAAGTTGAGGAAGGGTAATGTGTGTGTCGGAGCGACTTCACATTCCCTACCGTCCGCTCACGTCCCCGAAGGGGCGAGAGGGCTAGTCCCTTGTGGACCGAGATGTATGATTACTTCTTCTTCAAAGTTGTTCGATGTGCTGGGAAAGCTGTGTGTTTGCCGCGTTTACTTCCTGTTGTCTGCGTCTTTGTTTGGCCGGTATAGCCGGGTCGGTTCTTTGTCTTGGCTCGCCGGTATTTCCATATTTTGTCAAGATGCTCTATAGATAGCTATCGCTGTCAGGTGTACTTGTTTCAGTAGCGCCGTGAGTCTTCGCTCCTTCCACTCCCAACTAGTTGGGAGGAGTACTCCTCTCGCAGATGTGACACCGTGCTGGTAGGTATCGCACCCCCGACACCCAGCATCTGTAACGGCACCACGAGTGTCGCTCCGCATCTAGAGACCTTTGCCCCTACAACTTGGTAGCGGTTGGGTGCACTTTGGCGTAACGGTGTATGGCACTCCGTTCGCAAAGTGGGTCCTGTGGCCTGTGGAGGTCGTGGGTTTGAGTCCGGGGGTGGGCAGTGTGCGGACATGAAATCGAACCCAGTAGCGTGCAAAGGAACGGGGACTTGCCCTAAAACAGCGGGCCGACGTTGGTACACTTGGTCGCGGAGGGGCTCCTCCGATGTACTGTGGCCAACAACGGGGACGTTGTTGATTAGGTGGGGGAGAGTTGTAACGGCACCACGAGTGTCGCTCCGCATCTAGAGACCTTTGCCCCTACAGCATCAAGTTGCACTGTGTAATTACGTAACCTTCGCGTTTGGGTCGTATTCGCGTATTGCGGTCACCAACTTCTCGTGCTGTTGCGTCGCTGTAGCCTCTTGGTCTGCTGGTGTAGCGGAAAGCTACCGAGCAGTGCTGGTACCTTCGCGGTACGCCTGCCGTGATCGATCGAGCTTCTCATTGAAGCTGAGGAAGGTGGATAACCTTCGAGATTGGTGTAAACCTTTGGTAAGCTTCTATCGCGTAAAGGAAGGTGAAGCTATCGTATAAGCGGAAGGTCGAGGTTGCGAGAGAACTACATAGGCTCTGAAATGTAGGAGGACTGGGCAAGAGAGATATTGCAAGAGACGTATGCTACGTGTGAGACTCACGGCACACCTATATGAGTATACTCTTGCTAGGAACAGTCCACGAGCCCATCAATATAATCAACTTCCGGTTTTCCTGCGCGTTCCCGCTAAAGTGGTAGCGGAAAAACTAGGTCGTCGATCTTTGTTCTAGTCTTATACATCGTTATTATGGCAGATTCTATGCAATTAGATGCAGCAACAGCTGCAGCAGAGCAGCGGAATCAACCATTTAGAACCAGCTTCCATCCCCGCTTTGCATCACGTACGCGTGAGCGCGGCTACTTCAAGAGACATGTCGCCTTCCCTGGACCCAACAAATACCGTTTCAAGCATCAACAGGACAGTCCTAAGTGTGTCAAGTGCGGCAAGTCGGATCACCAGGCAGCTCATTGCCGTGCACCGATGGTGGGTGCACAGTCACAGTTTGAGTTACCGCTGTCTAATCGTTATGCGCCGTTGCGTACAAACACACCTGCCGATGTTGATGCGAAAGATGCTGTGGCAGACCTTAGTGACGAAGAGTTCATGCAACGTTGGTTGGCCCTGAAAGCATCACACACTCGTGCTGAATTGGATGTAATCTTTGGTGTGGGGAGGGATAGCTATATCCCTGATTTTTAACAGTCCAGACTTCATTGCGTTTGAAAAGGCAAACACACAAAACAAAAGCACTGCAGTAGCAAACCATTCCGCCCCTGCAAACGTTAACGACATAGATGTGCTTATTGCGTACTTCAAAGCGCTTGACAAACAACAGCACACACTGCCAGATCCTGAAAAGCAGCAACATGTAACACGTCAAGGCAAATCAAATCAGCAACAGGGTGCAAGGCAACCAGAGGGTGGTGAAGTTAAGCAAAAGGAGCCCGAACCAGGTAAGAAAAAGGAACCTGAAACAGGGATGTCAAACCAGAAAACTCGCAGAAAGCTGAATGCGTTACGTAACAGTACACAAGCTCACAATAAACCAGATAACACTGAGGATAATCTAATGTTCGATAAAGTGTGTTTTGCTGCATTGCAAAAGCAGTTGAAAGTACCCTGCACAGTTGATGCGTGTGCTAGTGACGACGGCTCCAATGCCTTGTTACCAGATTATTGTTGCCCGGCTAACTCGTTCTTTGATAGATCATTTGTTGGCAACACCCC
>NSMO01000907.1:0-10986 GCA_002588565.1 Coelastrella sp. UTEX B 3026
GTACGGGCCTTGCAGGATGAGTGTCCCATTGCTGCACTGAAGAACGTACCAGTGCCTGATAACTGCAGGTAAGGGGGTGGGGGGGGGGAGTCTGGCAGATCCTTGTTGCAGCCTTGCGTCTGGCCTGTAGTTTGTAATCTGCCAATGATGAACAGTTCTCTCACGTCGCATGCAGCATTTGCAAGTGTATTGGAGGACACTTGTATTGTGGTTGGTGCAGCATCTGGTGGGGTCCTTTGGATTGTTACTTCGGTGATGGTCCTACAAACTTCCGTGCAGCAACATGGCAGCGAGCCTGTTGTTGGATTCAACAGCTGTTTCATGTTATTGTTTCAGCCTGTCATGTGTTTGCATACCACTGCAAAAAGCCTTAGGCCTCCTGCTCACGTTGGTAGTGTTGCACGGCAAATGTCACATCACAGCAACAGCTATGGATGCACTGAAACTTTGGTGCTCTGCTGTAAGTGGTTTGCTGCCTTTCTTAATTCTACTGCAGGCCTGTTTATGACACAGCTGAAGCCCTCCAATGTGCCCTAGTAAACATTGTGTGGTCATTTGCCATGTTGGGTCACCTCCACGGTAACATGGCTCGTGAATGTTTCAAAGCACTGGGGCTGGCACCAACTGAATCGTTCACGGATGATCAATTGGTTATGTTGTGGTCAGCGCACATGCGGTATCAGCAGCTAGGACATGTCATGTTGGACCCCAATCCATTACTGGCGGAGAGCTACAGTGTGTTTATGAAAGAGGTAGGTAGGCGAGCCTGTAAACCATCATGTAAGTGATTCATGTGTTTGCATGAATTGTAGGCCTTCGGCACCGTATGGAGTATGTTTGTGTCAAAGATGGTTTGGCGCAAGCTTGCGCTTACCTACAGGCAGCTACTGGTGACCAACTTGTGAAGGTAGTGGTCAGCGCACCTGGGGTACCAGCAGGAGCAGAAGCATGTGTCGGGTGGCGGCCCCTTGCATGTATAATACAGCAGAAACTAGCTATTTGCTTGGCATTCCTGTTGCATGAGCTAAAACTTCACATGAGGTACCAGCAGCTGGCTCCACCCAGTCGCACTTACAGCTGTAGTGTGTTGTTGAAGTACACGATAGTGAAGAGGCAGTTCAAGACCATGCGTGCGCCACACAGTAGGTCTCTGTTGTGTGACACACATCAGGTGCCTCAGGCCGTGGTCAGTATGTGCTGTGGTCGCAGCAGTTAGGCTACTTAATGCTTGCCTGTGGTGGGAACTCCAGGCACAGACTCATCGTGTTTCTGGAGGTTCAACCAACCACAGGCCAGCAATGCTAGTGTTGCCTGCTAGAGGGGTATTTGATCTTGCAGTGCACTTCAATGAGCTTTGTCAGGGAGGAACATGGACTTGTGTCCTGGACTGTTGTATGTGTTGGGCAGCTGTGTCACATGCTGGTGCAGTATCGTCACCCAATGTGTTGCAGTAACAAAGTAACATTGTAAAATGCACCTAGTGATGAAGTTGATAACCACTCATACATGCCGCAGTTGTGTTACAGACTGAAGGAATGCTTTATTGTACAGGTGCTGTTATGAAAGTTGAGTGCGGTATTATAGTGCATGTCATCCTGGGGCAGTTCTGTGTGCTGAGACTGTTTGTTCTGCTGGTGTGTGTGTGACCTACAGGTGCCCCATGAGGCACCACCTGCCTGCCTGTTCACTTATGGAACTGTATCAGCAGCCTGTTATGTGTCACAGACCTTTATGTGTCACGGACCTTGCTGCTGTTGCTGCTGCTGCTGGCGTCAACTTTATCGCCGTGCAGTAGCATGACCAGGCTGGGCCTGACACACCTGGTACTAGCTGGGAAAGCTGAAAGGGTCCTCCTCCAATATATGGGATACCACATTCGTCATTCCGCCTTGTTGGTTTCATGCTTGCAGGCGTCCCGTGCAGCACCCCGTACCACCTTCAAGCCATATCAGCAACAGATTACCTGCTTTGAAACACATGTCAAGATTGCAACGACTGCTGCTGCTGTCATCTATCTTCGACAGGCAGCAGCATGGTCAAATCTCATCAAGCCTGCAGCGACTGCTGAACTTTATGTACATGCAGCAATAATTACTGCTCTGAAGCCTGGTGTGGTGACACAACTAACAGTATTATCCCCACATGTGTAGATCGTTTTGCATTGCTGATGTGCAGGTGTCACGTGCAGCCCCTCGCACCATCAGCCTGCCTGTTCACCTCCAAGCCATATCAGCAGCCAACTACCTGCTCTACACAGTCAGGCAGTCACCTGAGTACGAGCAACTGCAGCACCAGCAACACGACCAGCAGACTGACCAGCAGCAGCAGCAGCATGATCAGCAGCAGCGGCAGTTCAGCAGTTGGAAATATAGGGATCCTGCTGTGCTGTCAATCAAGGGACTGGAAGCAAGTGTACGGCAGGTAACGTCACTGATGGTGTTGATATATAAAGAGGTTGAAGCAGATGTGCACCTCATGACAACCGCCGTGCAGCTGCACATACTGTCAGGCGCCGCTGTCTTTCGATATTGGTCCTGTCTCGTGAGCTGGTTGCAATAGACATCATGTGTGGTTGGTCAGCAGCAGGTTGAGGTTCATGCCTTCAACCTCATCTGACTGAGAGCTGTGTCAGCAGCCAGACATGTGCGGGAATAGCAACAGAATGTATTGGGCCGAACTATCAGTTCTGGCAGTTTAGCTGCGTTCCACCGACAGCGTGATAATGTCAGCACGCCCTTGACAGCAAACTGCACACTTCCCCGACCCTCTGTGTGTGTTTGTGCTGCAGTCCCTGGAGAAGCTGTGTCTGCCTGTTGCTCCCCCCTGTATCACACTGGATGGTGTGGAGCGAGTGGGGCTGCCCCTAAAACATAATGGAGTGTCAGTGGCCTGGCAGGTGAGAGGCACACTGACGGACGTCATGCACATCTGGCAACAAACAGCAAAGCTCTCAAGTGATGAAGGCAATTGTTGTTGTCTGCGCTTCTGCTGCTGGTTACTTTGCATCACCTTTGAGTGCTCCTTTGATATGGGACATTGAATGGCAGCAGGCAGGACTCGATAATTTGGCTGGACTCGTCCATGGCCATCAGCTTGTCTGGGTCAAACTTGGCCGTCATATATACAGTGACAAGTATCAAACCCCCTACATTCAAGCCACTACACTTGAGACTCCTGGTATCCAGCTTCTTTGTGCATTCCTCTGTGCATCAGGTGTCTCATTGTGTGCTGTTGCTGCAGGTGATCCCGCCTGCCTGGTGCAGCCGCAATCCCCCCTACAGCCCCACATGTGAAGCTCAGATGCACAAGTGGGCCCTCCAGTACCGGGGCTACACTGTGTTGCAGGTGCCCTTCCATGAGTGGGCATCAGTGCTAGAGAGTGGAGATACGGTTGTGCAGGCGGGATACTTGCAGAACAAATTGAATGGTCTTGGACTGAGGGTCCCCAAAACACAGAACTTCTAACCCACAAATGAGCTTTTACCTATTGCGTAGAGTAGGTTTGCAGAGCATGGGGTAGTACTTGGGGTTCTTTTTCTGGGTTATCAAGGGAGGAACTAGCCTGAGGGTTGACTGGCATGTGGAAGTTTGGCTTGGGTATGCATTGGTAGTTGCATGCTGGGTGCCATCGTAGAGGTCTTTTGTTTGACGGTGATTTTGCCTGGGGGTTGACTTGCATGTAGAAGTTCGGCTTTAGGTATGCATGTAGTGGTGTTGCATGGTGTTGCATACCGGATGTTATCGCACAAATCTTTTGTTAGACGCTGGTTTTGCAGCAGTGTTTTTGCAAGAGACTCAGGCCTGGTAAATATTCAGTACCAGTTAGTGGTGTTTGATTGAGGGCTGCACCAGGGTTTTGTTTTGTCGTGGCCAGGTATGACATGCATTCAGTGAGTTATGTGAAAGTGGGCGCTAACCTGTACAGTATGCCTTTAAGAGAGATGGCAGAACTGTTAGTTCTTCTTTCTACAGAAGATCTAGTTAGTGCAGCCTGTACTGAAGTGCAGGGTATAATTCAGGCTTGCTCCAGCTAAAGCGTGCTGTTCAATCGTTCAATTGCCCAGATTGGGGTACCGGTGGGCGGGTGCTGCGACAGTGTGCAGGGGTGTCACATGATCTGCATCTGTGTATCAAAGCCTTGCTTTGTGATGTGTGTTACCAATCACTTGAAGGCATTGTACATGTAGGTGGTTTGCCGGGTGTTTCCGTAGCAAGCTGCCAACGTTCATGCTCCTTCCTAGTAAAAGTGACTGAGCCATGCAACAAGTCAGATCCTTCCTAGTGCACAGTCTGATTATGAATCTCTCTCGTTACTTTTTTGCATGTGGCTGGGCCCTTGTTGGCTGGCAGGACAGTTTACAGCACTCGTGCTGACAGCACTTGCATCAAGAAATTCGCGGTTGGTTGTTGGCAGCTCCAGAGGTTTTACAAGAGGTATGGGCCAGGGTGACACTGGTGCTGACAGCCTTCGAAGGCTTCACAGATTAGACTCTAGACTTGCCAAGTATAGTATAATGTTCCTCGCTACCAGTGCGCGATTTCAGGATATTTCACGCCAACTCAGACATGTCCTGACCACGGCTGTGAAGATTAGCTCATGCAACAGGAAATGCCAAGCAAATAGCTGAATTCTGCTGTATTATACATGCAAGGGGCCGCCACCCGATATATGCTCCTGCTCCTGCTTCTAGAGTGCTCTGAACCCTCCAAAGGCTGGATCTTGCACCGAGCATACCTCATATATGAGGGCCATCGCCATAGCCATCGCCATCACTATCAGCATGGCGTAGTCTTACATCACACCCCCCCCCCCCCCCCTCACCGGGAGAATTGGCACAAGAACACTGTGGTCAGTGAACTTTAGCTCATGCAACATAGTATGCCAAGCAAGTTGCTGTATACTGAATGCAAGGGGCCGCCACCCAGTGAATGCTTCTGCTCCTGCTTCTAGAGTATGCTGAAACCTCCGAACGCTGGATCGTGGGTCGGACATACCTGAATCGAAGCAGAACACTGTGGTCAATATCCCGGATGACGGCCGCCGGTGGCTACGGTAGCCACCATATGGCGCTATCTTGACATACTGCACGCATAAGGTGCTATTCCGATTCTTGATATGGTGTATTGTGACTCAACAGTGACATGCGTCCGATCTAGTAGAAGCCGACTGACTCAGTGCCAAGATGCATGGGACAGAAGAATAGGCAAAACACGACGAAGGCAGAGGGTTGCTTCGGCACTCACGCCTGCACCGGTACCGCATAGCATCCTGCTGTCCGCTGACTCTATATGCTATAGGATCACTGCTGGCAGCAGCATTCATGAACGACCAGGGAGTGCTGCTCCTGTACTCTTGACTGGGTGCAGGTGCGCCACGCAGAGCAATTGAGGCAAGGCATGCACATTGGCACAACCCTTCGTTTGAGCGCCGGCCGGTCGGTTGAATTACCGCCAGGGAAGGTCCCCTCCCTTCGAGGGCCGCCCTGCCTTGCAATTGCGACCGTACTTACAGTACACCGTGAACCACGATATACCGGCTTAATGCTTGTATTGGCAACTTGCACCTGAGGAAGGCTTCACTGAACACAAGTTGTGTACACATGTTGCATGCAGCTGGAGCGATGAATTACTGAACTTTGGTCCCAAGGGCCCAGGGCCTCATGGGTGGCAGGCCCGCAAGCATCACTGAAGAGTCAAGTCTGCTTATTCGAGGCCAATATGAGTGTTGCCCCGAGGTGCAACTTGCATAGCGGCTGCAGTACAGCTGGATGCCATCCACCTGAGGTTTCAGGCCCCGGAGCCTAGGTCCTGTACCGCCCAAATTCTGATGCATGATATTGTGACTATCACCTGAAGTTATCATAGTGTCTGCAAAAATTACTGTGCCAATGCAACGAGCCTATGCCTTGGCAAGGAAACCTCAGCCACCCCAATGTACATCCACTGGTACCAGTGTTGCAACTAGCTGTACTACACTGTATGAACTCTCCTTAAGTACCGTATGTTGCAGCACCAAAGTGAGCACAGACAAACCAGCGTTTTTTGCTGGCACGGTTGACGCAAGGGCCCTGCTGGAAGCAAGCGTTTGCGGCAGCCCCGCTTCCGGCCGGGGCTTGCGGCCGCGGTCTTCCGGCAACAGACCGCTTACGGCATAGCCCATTCTGCAGCAAGGGATTCCGGAAGCCGCGGAAGGCAGGGTTCCGAAGCACTGGCTTCCCGCCTTACAGAAGCACCCGTTGACAGCAGAGCCCCTTCCGCATCCAGGCGCTTCCAGAAGCAGGGATGACGAAACACTACTGACGGCAGACCCCCCTTACGCCAACCGCGGCTGCCAGAAGACCCGTTTCGGAACGCAGTAAACCATCCTTACGAACCACTGCGCTGCCAGAAACCGGGCTTCCTCAACGGGGCGCTTCCGCAGATCCGCTTCGTAAGGGGGGGTCCATTTTTCCGACGTACACTGTGGCTAACAGCACTGGCATAATGATTAACAAGCCCTAGATGGGACTATAACAGTCAGGCGGACGGCATCCGATGGTCGGACCAAAGCTGTTGACATGAATGAATGAATGAATGAATGAGCTCCGCGTAGCGCTTTCAAGAGAGCGCTAGCGTAAGTTGAGGGAGGGTACTGTGTGTGTCGGGGCGACTCCACAATCCCTACCGTGATGTTGACAATGCGCATCAGGTCCGACATGTGTGATACTGATGCTACAATGCTTTACCAAGTGAGTGAGCAATGAAGCAAGTCAAATGCGCTGGCAAGAGTTGCAATGTCATGCATGGGGGTCAAAAGTACCGACAAACATCGGTTGTATCACAATGTCAGATTGTGAGTGATAGTATGAAGCCGCCGAATCAACCTGGACTGTCCACCAGATCTGGCACTCTAGAGTCCCCTGCATGGCCACTGGTTGTACCCTATGTTGGCGAATGCAAACACCATTTGCGATGCCAACTGCTTGTCTGGTCCACCACCCCATATTCAGCATAGCAACAAGAGCACTTTCAAGACAAGCATTGGACTCCACTTCAACCACAGATCTGTGATGGTCTAGTGTTACATCACACCATCTCCGCCCTCAAGCTAGTACACAACTCAAGATCACAAACATGGAGGATATTGACCAATTGCTGCGGAGTGGGCATCGGGCAACACAACCAGACGCAGCGGCACAAGAAAACCTGCACCAACATGATTCATTCGGCGGTGAACAACGCTCATGCTAGACTGGCCATGCCCAATCCCAACTCTGAACCTCATGCTAGTGGCAGAAGGCACTCCTAACAGGTCACGCTTTAGTGTGGCATCTATATCAGGCATGTTGGCATCTACTGCATCTCCATCCACATCATCTAGCAGAGCATCAGGGCCTACTGTGCCGATTGGTTGTAGCAACAAGCTGTCTATCCATGCTTGTTTTACCTGCTGCTGCATGTGACTGGGGGTAATTCCTAGTGCTTGTAACACACGGGCACTAAACACCAGATCGTCTAGGGTCTGGCGTGTAAGCAGGCTATCACCATACAGGCTGTTGCTTGACAGAAGCTTATGCAATTGCTGCTGCAGACCTGGGAGGTCTAGATGGTATGCTTGAAACAAAAGCGTCTCCAACTGCTTGGCTAACTGTTGTATGAGGTCCTTTTCTTGCTGTGCTGTTAGGTCTGCCACCACCTCCTGGTGAAGCTCGTTGCCCGACCAAAAAGTTCGATGTAGCTGACTCTCATAGAGACAGTTTAGATGTCCTGGCTGTATGTCCACTAATATGATCTCCCCTGCTGGTTCGTCACCTTCAGTGCCATCTATTCTCCTTTTGCGTTGAGGTAGGGCTATCGGCTTGACAGGGGACGCGTAACGCTTGCAACACGCCAACATTATACGCTTGGACGAGCCTACAGCGTCTGCGAATGCAAGCAGGTCGTGAAGTCCAACGTCTGTCTGCTGTCTCTCATCTTCTGCTGCATGGTACACCACCTCTAGCCAGGAGATCACAGCAGAGCGCTTAACGCAGCCACCCTCTACTATAAAGCTGCTCAGATCCCAAGTGTCGCCGTCAGGCAGGTCCCGCACACACGCTGAGTGCACGTACAGGGCTTCACGGTGGACAGGTATCCGCTCCCCCTGGCTATCTGCAAGCTTGATCCACAGGTTGGGATTGTCATTTTCAATACTATTTATCAGCTTCATGATGTGGTTTGAGAAACACGTGCTTTGATTGTGCTTGCGTTAGGAACGGAGCCGGGCGCGAACTTCAAAACCGGCTATCACAGCCTTCAACAGCACGTTTGATATAGATAGGAAGGTTGAAAGCAATGTCCCTGGTGGCTCTTGACGCTAAGCCTCTAAATTTTAGAGTTCAAAAGCACGAACCCCGGACGAATGCCTGCAGCATGAATAGCATGAACAGCATTGCCGGCTCCCATGCGCAACTCTCTGCAGCCATCGCATGTGTTGATACTTCAGCCGCTCGGCTTGCCCAGCAACAGTGAGCCTTGGATGGGCGCCCCAGTGGGCCGATGTCTTCGCAACCACCACAACTGCCCAACGTTGTGACACGTGCTCCCAAGGCACACTTCAAGATCATGAGTTGTGCCCCGCACATACCCATCTGAGCGCATGATCTGTGTGACCTGTTCCTGACAATGCTGTCACCCTTGTGACACTGCTGCTGCTGGCCCCGCTACATTGACAGCAGTAAGCACAGCTGCATGGGCATGGCCGCATCTGAGCTGCTAACTTCTCTCTTGTGGGGTAGCTGCAGCAGGACACACACCACACTGTGGTGGGTTTAGGAGCACAAGCCTCTGTTGCTAACAGAGCTGATAGCTGTGGTCACCTGGAGCTCAGTCAGCCGCTCACATGCCTTGCTTGAATATGAGCTGCTAGCTGCAGTTGTGCTGAGGGCCGCACACAACTTGCTGCAGTAGCTCAGTGCAAAGTAGCTGATTGAGCCATTGCGGCTTCTTCCTGTTGGGTGTGGAGGAAGGCGTGCACTACCGATGCCCAGAACGCACAACCTCTAAACCCAAGTGTCCATTCAAGGGCATTGCTGTACAGCACCATGCTTGTATGCTTGTCTGCCGCAGCCTGGAGTTGGGTAGTGCACCTGTTTCTGAAGAACATGTAGTCTACCTCACTGGACCATCGCACATCATCAAACCTGCACGATGTTTACAACAAATAGATTTTGGTACTAATAGGATATCAAGTGTTCAAAAAATTCTCCAGCTGGACATATGCAGCCCTGCAGCTTCGAGTTGTATTCAGCGATGGCCATAATGCAATATGCAAGGGTTAACACTACCATAAAGCAAGCATGACTCTGCAAGCAGGACTCTGCAACGCACCCCAGGAGAGGTACAGTAGCAGCTGCAGAGACCACACTGGTGCACAGCATGGATGCGCTGCAGCATTTGTGTGTGCCAGATGCTGACTACCATGAGATGATTTTGAAACAAATTGCAACCAGTGAAAAGCTGCTACCAGTAAGATAGTCTTGAGTGTGGTGTACTGCCGCAAGGAACCGTTCCTACAAGTGACTACAAGGTTGTGCTGCAGCACTCTCTGCATGACATACTACGATGAGCGGCCTGCTTGCTGCAGCAGACGGCAGTGAGACTACCAAAAAAATGCGGATACTCAGTGGCTTGTGGTGGCATGCCAGGGGACAGCAGATGGATGCAGGGCGCTATAGCTAGCTTCTCAGACCCTTGCGTCACCTAGCAACACATATATAACCTCCTAACACTGGACGGTGTACATGTGAGAAAAGTAATTGCTTTGTGGAGGCATGCCAGGTGATAGCCGACGGATGCAAGGAACTATAGCTAGCTAGCTATAGCTTCTCAGCCTCCTGCGTGAACCATCAATACACATGTACTCCCCTAATACTGGAGGATGTGCTCTCCCAACACATGTCAAATGCCAGACTGTCAGACGGCTGTCCTCCCTTTCGCACCCGTGCTAGCTGCCAGGCTTGCGTGGCAAATGTTTGCTAACTATGTCTATGAGCTGATCCACTTGCTCCTCTGTGAACCTCTCCTCACAGCCTTCAACAATGAGGTGCACTTCTACTGCGCTGGCTGGAGCCAGGTTGAGCACTTGAACCAGCTCAGCCCGGGTCAGCTTGAATGGCTGCAGACAACCAGGCACACAACAGCAGTGTTGACAACCCTCAGCATAGTGAGCTGGCCAATTCTACCAGAACACTGCAACATGGGTGGCTTTTGACTGAGAACCAGAGCTGCGCAGACAGCTGTTGTTCACACTGATACAAAGCTAGCCAGCATAGGGGCGAAACATGATTGCCTGTGGTGGGTGCTGTTGCAGCTTGATGGTAAGCAGGCTCACAGGGCGCACATAACAATGCCAGTAAGCTGCATTGCAACCAATGCCACGGAGGCCTTTGCCTAGTGTTTGCTGCTTGTTCCTAGGCTTGGATGCGTTTTGCCGTAGGTTTTTCGAATTGTCAGCCCAGGTCAATATTGCAGTTGTACTTACTTTGAGCTCCTCAATGAGTGCTGAAAGCTCGTCCCGGCTCTTCAGAGTACCGAGCTGTGACAAAAGGTATGTGTACACCTACATAAGGCAGAGCACAACATAAACAGGCTCACCACAGGGCCGTCTGCTGCTGCCTGGCGCTGGGGATCGCCTCGCGGGCTACACATGGACCTAGCCTGGACTGGATCAATGCAGATAGAGTGCTATGCACCAGAGTAAATCTGCTACCTGTATAACTTGGGACAGCATCTTGAGACACGTCTGGAGGCTCAGTACTGTTGCTGCAACACTAGTGGCTTTACTGCTGTCCACCTTGGTAGATGGTCAAGTCGGAGCAGCAAAGCAGCCATCCCCAACCTTACTGCTGTGTTTCCTGGCTCAGCAAGCGCCCAGCAGCTTACCGTCTTCTCAGATGCCTTAGCTCTAACATTGAGTCCAGCTGTTGGGTCTGCTCCTCTGTCGTTCAAAACCTGCAGCCACATCAC
>NSMO01000908.1:0-13609 GCA_002588565.1 Coelastrella sp. UTEX B 3026
AGCTGGCAACCAATCATACAAGATGCCTAGACACATTGCTAGGGATGAGGACACAAGTTTTGTATGTTTGTAGTTTTTACCTCTTCTATAGGAACAAACCCAGAATGATGCATAACAGTGTTGCTCTATGTGCCATGCAACGTTCAAGCCATGGTTCAGTTTGTTATGCCATGAGTTCAGTATCAACCGTGTTGTCGTTGTTACTGCAGGTTGTGCCCACAACCCCACTGGTATTGACCCCACCCCCGAGCAGTGGCAGCAGATAGCTGACCTGTGCAAGGCCAAGGGGCACATGCCCTTCTTTGATGTCGCATACCAAGGCTTTGCAACAGGTCAGCAGCTCTAGCGGTTTTTGAAGTGCTTTGTGTTTCGGTAAAAGTTTCCATCACAAGACCCCTGCAGCATTGCCACTGTAAGGAGTAACCGTTCCTTCTTACCACACAAACCTCCGTGTGTTTCTTCATGGCTGCTTTCGTGAAGATCAGTCGCATTATTTCGGGTGGCAACCCCATGCCTATCAGAGGTCTCTGGGTGGCAAGCCCCATGCATAACACTGCAGCCCTTGCCAGCGCATCAGACCTGTTGCAAGGGGTCCACAAAGTGACAGCAGTCCCGCTACTCAGTCACCTCCACATAAATGACATGGATTTCACCATAGATGGCAGCTGTAGCGCTAGTGAGTTGCGCACCTGAACTGCAACAGCAACTGGTGCTTTTCCTGTCTGCCGTGGCCCAGGTGATCTTGACAAGGATGCATTTGCTCCTCGTCTGTTTGTTGATGCTGGTCTTGAGGTGATGGTGGCTCAGAGCTACAGCAAGAACCTTGGACTGTATGGAGAGAGGGTGGGGGCTCTCAATGTGGTGCTGAATGATGCAGATGTAAGTCATCACAGACACGGCTACAGCGCGTGTTGTTGTTGATCCTATGCAATGTGTGGATGTGCTTGGCTGGCGATGCTCATCACCTTGTGATCAGCGGGGTATTTGTTGCTGTTTCAAGTGCCACATATATGCAACGCTGGGTGCAAAGTACTGCTTGCAGCATGTGGATCACAGCTGACCTGGCATGTAACAGTATCCAGAAGACTGAGCAGAACCTGATGCCTGGATTACAGCTGACCTGGCAATGCTAGCCAACTCCAGCAGTTGCTGTCAAGCATACCACACACACTGTTGGTGTATGGATATATTCGCAAGGGCGGGGTCAAGTTGCCTGGGTTGTACTGCTGTGTTGGACCTCACAAGCACGCTCCTTGGCACTACAGTACCTGGGTATGGCCCCTGCATGCAGGGAACCACTGTAGTATCCAGGCAGTGACGGATTTGTCAACCGATCTGTATCAGGCTGCTCCCAACCGCTGACCTTGTGGTGCTCTGTATGCTGCAGGCTGCTAAGCGTGTGTTGAGTCAGCTGAAGCGCATTGCCCGTGCATTGTGGAGCAACCCTCCAACACACGGTGCACGCATTGCTGCTGAGGTGGTGGGAGATGCAGGGATGTTTGAGCTGTGGAAACAAGAGGTAGGCAGCAGCATTGTGTCTCTGTATGACCAGAAGTTGCAACTGTTACAGTGCTCCTGGGTGGTTCTGCTGCTCACAAGAAGAAGAAGAGTCTTTACCCTTTCCGGCCGCTCACAACAACATGGGCTTGCATGTGCCCAATTAGCTGCAGGACTGGACTATCGCTACCACATGCTTACCTCACAGTTTTGATCTGCTGCCAATGAGCATTGGTGCAAGTTGCTTGTACTCTTCATTCATTGACAGTCGGCACCAGGCCTTGCTTGTCTCAGTCAACAAACAGCAGATGTATCTGCGTCCACAGAATAGATTCCCGCCCAAGTTTCCATATACCCTCCGTGGTTTCTTACTGTGCGATTAGCATTGCTGAGCTGCTTTGAAGACTGTAAGGGGCACTTGACATATGCTGACAGATCGTCGTGTCGACTCTTGTGCTGTGTTGTTTCTGCAGATGGCTGGTATGGCAGGTCGCATTGCTCGTGTCCGTTCTGAACTTCAGTCTGCGCTTGAGAAACGCTGCCCGGACAAGGACTGGTCATTTGTCACACAGCAGATTGGAATGTTTAGCTACACAGGCATGACACCAGCACAGGTGGGTCAAAACCCATGCGGACTTGATGTATTAGCATTTTGATTACCCATATGTTATGATAATCTATCTGGTACAAAATTGTGATGCAAAGCCCTGGTGCATTATGGATAAGCCTTCAGCGGTTGAACTGTGGGAAGTTGGTTGCTCGGGGCTTGTTACCCGTTGCCATCTGAAATGCAAGGGAGTCGGTGTTGCAACCACCTCATGTGCACCTTCATGCATCGTTTGTTTGAGCCAGCTATAACTTATTTCAAAGCCTCACTTGCCAGGGCAACCAGCAGCGCAGCACTGTCAGGCTGGATTGTTACCTGCACCAGCAACCCTAGTCACTCCTGCGCTAGCAGCTGATGAACTATGCAGCAGAACACCATGTATGAACACAGTGCTTTGCGATAGTGTTGTGGGATGGTGGAAGCCTTTGGATTGCATGTGATGGTCTCAACCCCTGTTCTTCTTGCCCTGTGTTGCTCGCTTCAGGTTGACAATATGACGAACAAGCACTCCGTGTACATGACCCGTGACGGCCGTATCAGCTTGGCTGGCCTCAGCAGCTCAAAGGTGGACTACCTGGCAGATGCCATCGTCGACAGCGTGCGCAATCACTGAACAAAAGCATACAACTGGACTGGAATGCAAACGCGGCCGCCATCTGCGGCTGCTAAAGCCTTGCGACATCGTTTGCCCTGGAATTAACAAGTGCATCATGATGAGATTGGATGCAATGCACTGTGGATGGTGATTGAAGATGTTGTAGAGTCAACATGGCTGTTATCTGGGCAGTGGTGGGATCAGCAACGTTTGTACAAAACATATGCTGGTGTTGACACTGCTGGTTGTCACCGGGTGCTGTGTTGAAATAATCAATAGAAATTAGGCAATCATGTTTGCACTGTAATTCATCAGTCCAGGCTCGAGCTACCCAGACAAGGGCTTTGTCAGCCCTTGTTTCGCCCCTGCTCACAGGGCTCGTCAGTGGGCTTTGCCTACAAACACACACTGTCGGACAGCGAACAAGCGCCACATGCAGCATGCAAACACTGTTGCACAGGTGCTCAACTGGGCTGCTGAATTGATTCAAAGCACCACATGTTGCCGGAGTTTGCAGTGACGTGACGTTACTGCAGGCTGACAATACACAGGTTGCTCAGCGGTAACATGTTACTGCATCAGGCACATCTGCAATTGAGTCTTGTGACACTGCCATACCTTGCTTGCTCTATCATGTTACATCTCGCCTTGGTCCACATAGTCTACCAAAAGAATGTAAATTTGATTGCCAGATGGCATCTTCAAACACCACAAGCTTCTGTCTGTGAACTACATGCGGTCACACCGACTTACTGCAGGGTTTCGAATTACGCGAGGGATAGGCCCACAACGCTACCCTGCTGCGGTGCACACAGCCATGCAGCTGCGCTACCCTGCCGTGAGCAAGCCCACAACAAGGACATGAGCGCACAACGAGGTCACTTTGACGGAAGGAGGCCATTCACCCGGGTTACACCAGCGAACCAGTGACCCGGTCTGCTCTGGGCAACGCCGCAGGTGCGAAAGCACCTGAGCGTTGTCCGGAACAGGGCGGTGAGGGTGCAAGGCTCAACAGCGTTGTCCTTGCGAAAATACACCCCCGTGCATGAATGTTTTGCCTGGGTGGGTTTATAATACATTACTCGGGCGGTAAGTGGCAATCATGACATATCTGGGTGGTTCAGGAGGGAAACGAGTGCTTGAGGGAGGCGGGCCTCGAGCCTATATGCAGCTGCGCAGAAGCAGCTACGAGAAGCTGCGTCCCTCTGGCACCTCTCACACTTCCCACCGGGTCCGCGGCGAGAGCCGTGACTGGGCATCAGGAGCCATGAATGGTCTCAATCGTACACTTTCAAGTATCTGAACTTGCATCAGTGCCAGCATGCAGGCATCGGCGGAGGTCGATAGCTGTTCTATTCGGCGATATCACAGGGGGCGCACTGGCTGTGCATCACAGCGGACCTAGGCTGTTTGTTATGCCAAAACTATTTGTATCGCTGGGGCTCGGAAGCGTTGGGGGGCTGGGCTATGCAGCCGCGGGTGTCAGGCCATGTGCATCCCCAGAACGCCCCAGTGACTTTCAAGTACTTCGCACACCAGCCTTTCGTTGGCTATTGGAGTCATTGCTTGTTTGTTTCTCACAGTATCTATAGGCCTGCGACCTCAGACCTCCTTGGGTGACCCCGTTTCCAACCTGTACAGCCCAACTTGCAGCAGACAGCCTCTTGATCCGTTTCCACCCATCTACGGCGGCATTCGAGATGGTAGCATTGAGGGCGTTGCTGATGGACCTTCAGTATGCAGCCTGGAATGCACTTGACTCATGTTGTATGCACCCTATTCAGCTTTGACATATGGTATGCTGGTGGTTGCATGGATTGCTGCAAGTGATGTTACAGGTGGGCATATGCGTGTGTATGCAACATTGTCAAATGGGGCATGACACAACAATGGCGCTACTCATTAGCGGCAACGACGTCAGCACATTTCAACGCACCCAGCATGTTTTGCTGTAAGCGGCGAAAAAGCCAGTTGTGATGCAGTGTCACACCTCTGTACAGACAGCAAACCAATCCTTGCGTCTTCTGCAGATGCAGTACACCCCAACAAACATATGCTGCTATAAAAGCCCTGCTGCTCCATGTCCCACCACGACAGCTGCTAGCTCCCTGTGGAGGGCAGTGGACCAGTACATGCGGCGGCTGCAGCAGCTGCTTTTGCAGCCTCCTCTGCAGCAGCAGCAGCAGCAGCAGACCTAGCCCTCCTGTCTGGCCTCATCTTCTTGGCCTCACGTGGTATATGGCCTCCTGCTGCTGACTCCCCTGCAGCTACTGCTGCTACTGTTGCGGCTTCTGCAGCAGGCTTCTGCTGGCCAGTAATGTTGTTTTTACCAACAGCTGGCCGTCCTGCAACAGCTTTGTTGGCTTCGCCCAGGCCTGACAACCACTGCATGCGCAGGCGATCAGGCTCATGTTGCAACACCCAGCTTACCACTGCCAACACCTGTACAAAGAGCTTGAACGACGCTTCTTCCAGCTCTGGTGTCTCCTGCTGCAGGTTGAGCACTATCCCGGAGCGTGCTCTGACAGCAAACTTAATGACAGGCGAGCCCTGCCTCAGCGGGTCCAAAAAAGAGTCTCGATTGGCAGTGTCGCTGAATTTTGCTGCTGTCACCTCTGGCGAGCCCATTGCAATGCTGTCACCCTCTGGCAGCAGCACCAGAGTAAGTACTCGCCTAGAAAACCTGCAGTACTCATCAGTACTGTCGTCCAGTATCTTGATTGAACCCTCTGCAGCCCACTGCTTCACCAGACTTTCTGCTGCTGACGGCTGTCGGCAGGCAAGCTGCTTCTGCAGGATCAGGTCTCTGACAGCTGCACATTGGGCAAAAGGGCAGCCTGCAAGCTGCCTCTTGAATGCCGCCAGCTGCTTCCTGCGGGCTTGAATCTTCTCTTCTGCTTGCTTCCTCTTGTCTGCCTTGATCTGCCGCAGCCAGAGCACTACTGCAGTGTGGCCGCCGCTAAGCGCCGGGGCTTCATAACGCTCCAGATCCACACCCATATTGCCATCAGCAGCCTCATAGACCAGCTGGGCGATCTCCAGGTGCCCTTCAGCTGCTGCAACCTCCAGCAGCCTGTGCTTGCTGGCCACAATACACGCAGGTGCTGTTGCCCGGACAAACTGCATGAAAGCCATGTTGCCCTTGCGTGCTTCTAGTTGCAAAGCACTAGCACTAAACCTGCACCCTTGCTGTTGTGCTTGCAGCCACTGTAGGGTTGTCAGCTGCTGACTGCTGGCAGCAGCAATAGGAGTCTGCTGATCCCAGGGGCACCTGTCAGGGATCTGGCTCTGCAGCCATTCCAGGACGTTTGTGCAGCCATGAGCAGCTGCGATGCAGCACAACCTGCAACTGTTCTGGCGCACAGTTGCTGCCGCTTGCTGGCTGGTCTGGTAGGCACCTTTTAGAGCCATCAGGACATCTACAGACCCAGATGTGACTGCTGCATCCCACATCATTGTGCTGACCACCACGTCCGGAGCATGTTGCAGTAGCCAACTAGTGCCTGCAGCAGCAGAATGCGCACATGTATTGGTGACAGAAGAGGCTGTTTTGACCTGAGAGCAGCACTGTACAACCCCCTGTCTGTGCTGGTTCCAACGTTGCGCTTTAGTCAGCAGAGTGCCTTGACACACAGGCCTGCATGGATGGCTCCACATAACACCTCAGCTGTATCTGAACCAGCTGAATCGGCAGCACTACATCAGCCACACCTCTGTTGCCCACCTGCAGCATCTCCTGCAGCTGCTCTGGCTTCTGTCAACTGCTGCCGCTGCTCCAAGCGACGTGGCAGAGGCAGCTCATGAATCAAGGGCAGCGGGATGTCCTTGCCAGATGCATGCACCAGCTTGAATTGCTTTGACAGTCTGTAAAAGCTTTTGCAGGTCCGCTTGGACTGCAACCTTGCTGTTTCTGGCAGATGCTGCAGGATTGCTGCCAGCAGCTCAGCGGGGATACTTGAAAGCCCAGGTCCGTCACCATCATGATGCCGCTGAAGGCCTCCAGTGTGCTGCATAGACTCTATGCTAGTCGTGCTATCGCTTTCAGGATGATACCCACTGCCCTCTGGTGTTCTTGACAACAGCAGTACCACTCTGGTGTGACAGTTTGTTGTCAATGCTCCAGCCTGGCATGCGCTGTAACGCATGCTGGCTGCAACGAGCTGAGCTGGGGTTGGCTCCTGGTGGAGGGACACATTGGAAGCAGGCGCAGTGCTTGTGCTTGATGTCTGACAGCCTGTGGGGTGGATGAAGGACCCTGGTACTCCTGTAGTTGGGCCTGACCAACTTGTCACCACTGACAACTCCAGCACTGCCTGTGAGAGCTAAGCCAGGCCTGGGCACTGCTCAGGGGATTATAGTAGTTCACGTTCAGGAAGCGCTTGGTCAAAGGACCTTGGATGTGTGTGACATATGAATCTGCAGCAGTAAAAATAGGAGCGCATCATCGTGGTGATGTTCAAGGCACACGTTGAGGAGGGTTGAGCATATATCCACGGCGAACATCAGCAGATACACATATCTTCCAAGCGATACCAAGCACTGGGCGCGCACCGTGGTGCTACAGGCTGTGAGGCTGGCTGTACACTAGCCGCAGCTGCCACAAGCAGATGCTGAAGAGCACCAGTTTGCTTGCCCACCTTGCCAAAACAGCAATGCTGTAATAAAGGTGTTATCAATGCGGTCCTCTCAACAGAACGGAGCGGTTCGCTTGCTATTGGCGGGGTGGCGCCAACGCGAAGCTATCGAACTCTGGTAGCTCTCAGACAGCACAGCACTGGAGTCGCACGTAGAAGACCTTGAACTGAACGGTGTCATGCATCACTTGTGTACTAGGTGCCAACTGTAGCAAGCAGTTTCAAAACCAAGTTTGCCGGGCAGTACCAAGCTTCATTAATGGACCAAGCCAGCATTACTCCTATGTTGCATGCCTGTGATAACTATGGTGTAGCAGGCATTACTGCAGCCCTGCGGTGGCTGCAGGTGTGGCCCAGGGGCCGAAAGAGCCGGTCGGGCATAAATGACAACCCGCTGTCTAGTCCATGAGGCGTGCACAAGCGCGGCTGTTGCAATCATATCTTTGCAGCGTTTACAGTTTCAATTGACGGGCGGCGGGCCGTCTGGATACAATGAGCGGCTTCCGATGGTCCCGCAATGCCCACTTGGCAAATAATCCACATGTCGCATCCACAAGTCATCCACTTATTGTCCACTGAAGAAAACCTTCTACCGCTGATCCACGACAGCTATGGTCTCGTCCAGCCCGTATGAGCAGGACAGAGACACCGAACCTGCAGCTGATGCCCAGTGGATTGGATAGATTGCCCATGGAGCCGCGGGTGCACATCATTGATGCAGAGCGAGCTTGCTTTACCGTGTTAAAAACGATATGTAACCACAATGCTACCAGACCAGTGCATCGCCTGCGCTAGTCACTACAGGCTGGCTGGTGTCCTCCACACACACCACACTCGTGCTTGCAGTACAAGCAGCGAGAAGTGTGTACCAGTAATGGATCAAGCCCAGCGATTGCATGCACAGCAAACCACAGCACCAGACGGCAAGACATACACAGCTACTCCGCAGCTCAACAGACGTTGACCCTACCGTGCCATCAACACTACCAATCAGCCATCTGCTTGGCCTAGTGACCTGGCACATCTGATGCCCTGACCAGGTCGTGGGCAATACAAGCACCAGCATAGCATGTCTTCACTGGTGCTGTGGACAGCAGACTCAAGTTGCTAACACTGCACCCGGCCAACACGCTTCATCTCCGGGTCAGGCTACAGCATGGTACAGGGAGGGGTCCTGAGTGGGAGCGCACCAGACATCAGCAGACGTGCACAGTGACCCACAAAGCCATTTGTCCTGCTGGGTGCCCTCAACCGTGGAATCCTTCAGTAAAAGGTGCAGACAGTCACAATGGTTGGTCTCCTGCAGGTGCAGCTGGTATCTAATACTTGCTTGGATTTGCTGCAGGTGGTCCAGCGCCTGAGCAGGTCTTTCATAATCATGTCATCAGTTATGCTGGTGTGCCATCAAAACACCCTGCTTGTACCAGCTGGCTGCACTTGCACCAACACATGGGCGGCCCAGGTCCCCGTTTCAGCAGCACCACCATATGTTGCACAGCCACTACATGCATGCTGGTGCCCCACTGCGGCTCAGCCAAGCTCAATCGCATTTCGCAGTCAGCATTTTGCGCCCTGGTTGCCTGATTACTGCAAGACTTACCTACAATGATAGGAGCTCGGGAACACGAGTAGGCAGTACTGGCAATGCAGTCGTATCCTCAGAAATGGAGCCTGTGTGAGAATAACCCAGGTCCAATGTGCTGAGGAATGGTCGGCACACAATCAATTTGGCTCTGCTTTGTCCTTGCAAGCAGCAGCAGAAGAAATAAACGAGAAAGATTGCTGATGAGTCAACAGCAGTATGCCTAACCAATTGTTGGGCTGTCTCTCGACAGGTCATGTGCAGCGTCCCTGTATACCATAGGCCAGCCTGAACCATAGCATGCACTTCTGTCATAACTCGTGTACCGTTCAAGCTGTGCTGCCAGTCACGAACACATGAACGGTCTGGGCTGGCAGTTCACATAGGTAAGCCATGCAAAGCCATTACACCTGGTCCTTTCCTTTTGTTCGCATACAAGGAGACTTTGAGCTGCTGTACTCACAAGCAAGTCGTGTAGCAGCTGCAGACGCGCTGCCCACTTGCTCGCCCGTCAAGCCAATTCGCACTGCCACTTGTGCCAACGCCAACAGCCACATGTCTGCTGCTTAGCAAGCGCCTGGCAGCTGGACTTTGCTGCAGCATGACCTGCACACACCATGACAGGTGCATCGTAAAGTAAAGCTCAACAGGCAGAAGAGACGCAGAGGTTCAGCATAAATGCAGCTGCTGTACTGCTCCCATCACTTTGAGGGGTTTTGGTGCGCTCCTGGCACGGTTGGTCCCGCATCCATTGCAACCAGTAGTTCCCTGGGGTAACAACGACGGCCTGATGTTCTGCTGCTGTTGCATAGCAGCATGGCTGTATGACGGGCTCTGCTGCAGCTGATGACAGACCCTGCGGCAATGACTGCCTTCTAGAATGGTAGTGCAGCTGCAGCACTGAACAGCAGTAGCATCAGACACTAACAGCTTTTCACAAAGCAGTGCTCTGCAAGAGTGACTGATACAAGCAGGAGCTGCTATGAAGCATGTTGCCTGCTTCTATGCAAGATGCACTGCAGCAACTACCAGAAACAGAGGGCGTGCTTGTTGGTAGGGTCAGTAGGGGATGTCAGCCGCCAATGTTGTTGGAACAATGGCAGCAGGTCAGGAGCATGCCGGGCAGTGCAAGCACATGACGATACACTGTCGGCTTCTGCCGTTGACAGCCACTTATGCATTGAAGGGGTCTTATTGTGCCCTACATCACTGCATGACACTGGGTTTGTAGATAGCTTGCAAGGCTCCACAATATTCAGTCGCTACATACCTGAGCTGCATGTTGATACAACCACAGCTGTCATCCCTGGCAAGGGACTCATCAGCTGGCTTTTCATTCAGGCCGGTACCAATGCATTGCTGCTACAAGGCACTGGCATAATGGCAATCCATCACCAGTGGTGCTACATGGCAGTAGGCTGAGCAATGCCTGCTCAATATTGGTGGCTCAATGTAGGCATTTAACATACAGCTGTTGTTGGATGATTCAAATCTGACGATGCAATCAGAACATACCTTGCCCAGTCTTGCGCTACACCCACGTCAGCTGCTATGGTGATAGTGCTGTCAAATGCCTTGCCCGCCGGTGCAATATCAGCTGCTTCACTGTGACTGATGCTGCTGCAAGGTGTAAGTAAGCCCACACGGGTATGCGTGCACTGCTTCCTGCTCTGCGAAGCAGAGTGAGTGTGATTGCCACTGATCACCACAAGAAGTGCTGAGCATTCTGTAGGGTACAGGCCCAAACTGCCTGCGGTCCAGCACAAATGGCACTGTTGGCGGTTGTGATGCATGATTGCGCAACTGCATACAAACACCACAGCATAGATAGATGATTTGATACGAGAAACTGCACCGGAACTCAGAGAACAGCCTTACATTAATTTCCACACTGTTGCAGATGCAGTGGGCTGCCAATTATCTTGACCACCCGTATGAACTGCTTAGACTGCCTGATCAAGCACACTTGTTGCTTTGCTTTCAACCAAACACCCTAGTGGCACGAGGCACATCACGATGACAAGCCTGATGATAGCTGCTTGTATAGCACCAGATCAGCTGCTAGGGTCAAATGTGCCTGGCCTGTGAGCTCTGCCCCATGCTGCGTCTCGTCTGTTTGTTGATGCTGGTCTTGAGGTGATCAGCGGGGTATTTGTTCCTGTTTCAAGTGCCACATACATGCAACGCTGGGTGCAAAGTACTGCTTGCAGCATGTGGATTACAGCTGACCTGGCATGTAACAGTATCCAGAAGACTGAGCAGAACCTGATGCCTGGATTACAGCTGACCTGGCATTGCTAGCCAACTCCAGCAGTTGCTGTCAAGCATACCACACACACTGTTGGTGTATGGATGTATTCGCAAGGGCGGGGTCAAGTTGCCTGGGTTGTACTGCTGTGTTGGACCTCACAAGCACGCTCCTTGGCACTACAGTACCTGGGTATGGCCCCTGCATGCAGGGAACCACTGTAGTATCCAGGCAGTGACGGATTTAGCAACCGATGTGTATCAGGCTGCTCCCAACCGCTGACCCCGTCGCTGCTCTGTCTGCTGCAGGCTGCTAAGCGTGTGCTGAGTCAGCTGAAGCGCATTGCCCGTGCATTGCGGAGCAACCCTCCGACACACGGTGCACGCATAGCTGCTGAGGTGGTGGGAGACACAGGGATGTTTGAGCTGTGGAAGCAAGAGGTGGGGAGCAGCATTGTGTCTCTGGATCACCACAAGCATAAATGTTACAGTGATGCTGGGTGGTGCTGGTGCTCAAAACACACATGGGCTGACATGTGCCCAATTTGCTTTACAAATGGACTGCTGCTACCACATGCTTACCTCACACTTTCGATCTGCTGCCAATGAGCATTGGTGCAGGTTGCTTGTACTCTTCATACGTCGACAGTCGGCACCAGGCCTTGCTTGTCTCAGTCAACAAACAACAGATGTATCTGCGTCCACAGAATAGATTCCCCGCCCAAGTTTCCATATACCCTCCGTGGTTTCTTACTGTGCGATTAGCATTGCTGAGCTGCTTTGAAGACTGTAAGGGGCACTTGACATATGCTGACAAATCGTCGTGTTGACTCTTGTGCTGTGTTGTTTCTGCAGATGGCTGGTATGGCAGGTCGCATTGCTCGTGTCCGTTCTGAACTTCAGTCTGCGCTTGAGAAACGCTGCCCGGACAAGGACTGGTCATTTGTCACACAGCAGATTGGAATGTTTAGCTACACAGGCATGACACCAGCACAGGTAGGGCCAAAACCCATGCGTACTTGATCTACCATTATGTTATAATAATCTATCCGGTACAAGATCCTGGTGATACAAAGCCCTGGTGCATTATGGAGAATTGGAGAATTCAAAGCCTTCAGGGGTTGAACTGTGAGAAGTTGGTTGCTTTGGGCTTGTCACACATTGCCATTTGAAATGCATTGGTTAGGAAGGCAGGTGTTGCAACCACCTTCTGTACACCTTCATGCATCATCTGGATTGAGCCAGCTAACTCATCTCAAAGCCCCACTTGCCAGGACAGCAATCTACCTGGCACTGCCAGGCTGGTTTGTTTCCTGCACCAGTAACCTGAGTCACTCCTGGGCCAGCAGCTGATGAACCATGCAGCAGGAGACCTTGCACAATGAGCAGTGCTTTGTGATAGTGTTGTGTGATGGTGGAAGCCTTCAGACAGTATCTGACTATCTCAACTCCTGTTCTTTCTTGCTTTGTGTTGCTTGCTTCAGGTTGACAATATGACGAACAAGCACTCTGTGTACATGACCCGTGACGGCCGTATCAGCTTGGCTGGCCTCAGCAGCTCCAAGGTGGACTACCTGGCAGATGCCATCGTCGACAGCGTGCGCAACCACTGAACAAAAGCAAGCAACACACTGACTGCAAACGCGGCCGCCATCTGCGGCTGCTAAAGCCTTGCGACATTCTGGGCTCTGGAGTTCAATGTGTGCATCATGAGGAGATTGATGTCAATGCACTGTGGATGGTGATTGAAGATAGAGTCGACCAGGCTGTTATCTGGGCAGTGGTGGGACCACTAGAGTTTCTGCTGGTGTCGATACTGCTGGTTGTCACCGGGTGCTGTGTTGAAATTATCAATAGAAATTAGGCAATCATGTTTGCACTGTATCCATCAGTCCAGGCTCGAGCTACCCAGACAAGGGCTTTGTCAGCCCTTGTTTCGCCCGTGCTCACAGGGCTCGTCAGTGGGCTTTGCCTACAGACACACACTGTCGGACAGCGAACAAGCGCCACATGCAGCATGCAAACACTGTTGCACAGGTGCTGAACTGGGCTGCTGTCTTGGTTCAAGCACCACTTGTTGCCGGAGTTTGCAGTGACGTGACGTTACTGCAGGCTGCATCAGGCACATCTGCAATTGAGTTTTGTGACACTGCCATACCTTGCTTGCTCTATCATGCTACATCTCGCCTTGGTCCACATAGTCTACCAAAGAAATGAAGATTTGATTGCCAGATGGCATCTTCAAACACCACAAGCTTCTGTCTGTGAACTGCATGCGGTTACATCGACTTACTGCAGGGTTACGATTTAAGCGAGGGTTTGGCCCACAACGCTACCCTGCTGCGGTGCACACAGCCATGCAGCTGCGCAACCCTGCCGTGAGCAAGCCCACAACAAGGACATGAGCGCACAACGAGGTCACTTTGACGGAAGGAGGCCATTCACCC
>NSMO01000909.1:8442-24457 GCA_002588565.1 Coelastrella sp. UTEX B 3026
CCCCGCTGCTGCTGCAGACAGCTTGGAGCAGATCTTTCTGCAGCTGCAAGCTGCAGCAACCTCGAGTGGCAGTGGCCGGCCTGACAGAAGCCGGAAGGGTTTCCTTGCGCGGATGGAGCAGCGGTGGCAGCAGCGCATTGTGCGGTGCAAGGAAGCTCTGGCAGCGGCACAGAATGCAGGGATTGGAGCACTCTGAAACAAGCAAGAGCGATAAACACTGAATGCGGGCGTACGTCAGGCTCGGGACTCCTGGACTGACGTGCAGTCAGTCCTTGTGCCAGTGTCTGATTGGCGCACAAGGATTGACGTGCTATTTGAATTGATGTCAACATGCGGCAGGTAGTGATTAAGACGGTACATGAGTTGATTGTAAGTTTTTTACGTCTTGAGCCCGAGCGAGAGCAGCCTACAGTGCAGTGAGGCTGAATGTTGCTCATACAGCCCCTGAAGTAGCAAAATGATACTGCTGAACGGTTGTTTGGCAATAGGTGTTTGTTCTTTGGCACTGGGCGTTTGTTCTTTGGCACTGGGCGTTTGTTCTTTGGCAATTATCTGGCAATTTGGCATGTTATAACACGACTGTATACCCAGTAATGCCTACATAGCAAGCGTGTCTGAAATTGAACTGTCCGACAGTGGTGTTGAACACCTCCATGTAATCACACTCAAGCACCTTCCAAGTGGCTCTGAGGCACACTTATTTCAGCACACATGTTGATGTATGTAACACATCATTGTCATGTTGTGTATGTGCCCCCTGCAATCACTGTCTCATATCATTTGGGTTGCCTCTAAACGCATTAACCTGTTGCTGTGCACGTTTGGCCGTACTCAGTCCATGCTACTTGCATTCCATGGGCATGCAGATCTTGTTGTGGTTGGTTGCGATGGCTCTCCAAGTCAAAGGGGGTGCACCTCATTTGATGTTGTCAGTGCATTCTTACTAGACCTGCTTGTAATGACGATGTTGCACGTTTGTGAGTCTCTGAACCAGGGTTATCCGAGGACTTGTTTCAATAATGCAGGAGGGGTGGATTTGAACTGGCTACCTCAGGTCCAGTGACCGGATGCTGCAGGCTTCAGTGAGCCTGCAAATTGTCATGTTGCGCATGTTTCATCTGGTCATTTGATGCAACAATGGGGTTTTGAAAGGAGACCAGCTGCATGGGTTTAGTCTGATCCGGTTGATGCATCTTGCCGTTGTTGTGGTGTGGGTGGTGGTCTTTCGGTCTCGCTCATTCTCAATGTGGGGTTCAACAGCTGCTGTTCAAACCTGATTGAAAAGAGCTAGTAATGACCAGATCGGTTTGGTTCTGGTGTTCTTGAGTATTGTCTGGGCAACTGGTGCTATTCAACCAACCAGCAATGTTGCGTACTCGGCCTTCTGATATTTGATCCCACTTGTGGATAGTGGAATGGACCCTGGTTGCATCCCACTGCCTTGTATCCGTTGAACACCAAGACTTGCCCAATTCCAACAGGAACTCGTCTCAAAGTGCTTCATGGGTCCAGTTCTTGCATGCCACATTCAACTTTGTGACGGTGGCGATGGTTTCTGTCCTCTGTTGGTTCCAGCGTCAATTTCTCGGCAGTGCTTGCTCTTGTCTTGTGAGCTGTAGTAGTATTGACTAATATTGATGCATGGTGGTTGGTCACATTCAGGCGGCTGGTACTATGCAAGCAATATGTTTTGCTACCTACTAACTGTGTTGATGATTATAGCCGGTAATTTGGGTTCATGCTGTGAGCACTATTTCCAATATACAAACATGCATTTCACTTCACGATTTTACAAATTTCATTGTTATTGTGGCAGTGTAAGAAGTCGATCTCGTCGTAAAAAGTTATCACTCCTACATCCACTGTTGGTAGTTGACAGTTTCATCAGGTGAAGTTGTATTGTGCCTTGCTTCAGCATGACACCGTTCTTTGCAAATATGTGTGCATTACCAAGGCCATAGGTACTACGCACCCGTGCCTTGCTGCGTGTTTTGCTTCAGCATGACCCCGTGCATTGATCGATCATAGTAGTAAGTGACATTATCTGCCTTGTACATGTCTGCACTGCATACCCCTAGAGATCTTCTGGCCATTGCACAGCAAAATCTGGTCTAGACTACTCATGTCATACTCATGATGTATCCAGGAACGGGGCATCAAGTCTTGCCTCACACACTTGGTGTTGCCTCTGATTGGTCTGAAAGGATAGCAGCATTTGAAGAGTACAGCATCAATGCTGTTTGAATCAGCATCAGCATCACACATGATGCATGGAAAGACTCCAGCTTGGCTGTGGATCTTCTTTCTGCAGCTGATATTTTGTCAACACACCGCCCATCTGAACACGGTGTGTTACTGCATGACAGTGGAGATATACCCGTTGCGACTTGCGGTTTTCATCATTAGACTTGTTTTGGTTGTTTCATGTGCAGCAGCATATCGCATTCTGGATGAGTACCACAAAGATGGGTCTTGCTGCATTAGAAGTTGTGTTGCTCTCTGTGTACTGATTGTAGTAATACTGGAAGCACTGTAGCATCACATATTGCACATTCCAATCAGACTGGCTCTCTGTTTGACCACAACTTGTGACATTCAAATGCATGTCAGTGGTCTGCCTACGCAGTGTGGTCAACTAGTATTGATACCATACTAAGGCAAACTACCACCATTGCTGTCGTCAATGTGGTCCTACAAAATTGTAGTGCATGCATGCCGGTACCAGTACCTGTCTGACTCAGACGTGCCAACGCGTCTAATGTCCACTGCGGTTGATAGGTTGTTTCAAGATACGTATTTGTCATACGTTCTGTGAATCTGGCATCAAGCAACTTTGCTATAACAACATCGGACTCTCCTGTTGCGGCTGCCATATGCTGTGGTGTGAGTCAGGTCATAACAACATTGTTGTACCATTGAAATTTCCTGTTGTTGCTGCCATATGATGCAGTATGAAACCTTATTACATGGAATTCTCCTGCTATTGCTGCCAGAGAATTTGACTGGTTGTCTTGTAACAAGACATGGGACAGCTCGTGTTTCCTGGTTATCACAGCATCTGCGTGCTTCATGCTGGTGGGGACTGGAGGTCGTACTAATCTGGATTCAAACCTTGCATACTATAGCTGTGCATCATGATCAGTGATCCAGTTTAACATGCTCCTATGTGTCTCACGCATGCAGCGGTACCACAAGTGATTGATCACACGTTATCATACTAAGTTTGGTATCTGGGATTTGATGCACTTTTGGCCACTGCATGCCACTAGCCTATGCCAGGCTGGCATTGCCAGCGGCAAGTTTCAGACTTGCATGACCCAACTGTTGTATGATCTGGGTACAATGCTTCGTTGCTGTTTCTGCACTGAATCCAGCTTGCAAGAAGTGGGTGGTGGTGGTGGCGTGTGTGAGGCTGACGCCGCCACGTTGTTGTCACATAAGTACGGTGTGTGGGGCGGCGGCCCGTTGCATGTAGCATGCAGTAATCTGGATGGCATTCTAGGTTGTATGCGCTTAAGAATCATCAGCTCAGCTTGATTACATTCTGGACTGATATGCAACCATGCGATACATAACATTATGTTAACAAAGCAGGCATGCATGACACCGCAGCTTGCCACCGCAGCTTGCCAGCGCATCTAACCTGTTGCATGGCTCAATAACTTTCACATGGCGTGCATGTGGTGCGCCTTGTACTTTCTTGCATTGAGGGAGGAGTACGAGTGACCACGATTGATGTTGGTACGCCTCCATGCAGCCTGGGTGCATTCTACGGCATGCCTGCTGTAGAATTGACGGTCCATTCTCACCCCCGAGACATGACGCCTGTTCACATAGGGCATCATTTTGTAACAAACAAGCGATGCAGTTGCACAGACTCGATTGAGCAGCTAGCCAAGATGCACGTGGTTTGTTGGTCCATTGATGCCAAGCGCCGGTTGAAAATACAGTATTGCTGTGATGCCCAATGTGCGCACCTGCAATCTGCATCTAAAGCAGTCTTCTTCAGTTTGCTGCAAGCCAGAAACCATGCCGCTCTGAACCCTCTGCCCCCAACCATGCAGCTCTGAACCCCCTAGGGGGGCAGGCCTGCCCCCAGCTATGCAGTTCTGAACTCCCTGCCCCCGCTCAGATCTACTGGCCTAGACATAAACCGCCTATTAGCCTACATATAACCGTGGCAACACAATCAATCGCAGCATCAAGGCCCAGGCTACCATCAATCAGCAATCATCATGTGATAACCCATGCATAAGAGCATTGCCAAAGACTGATATGACATGTACCAAGCCAGAATATAGGAGTTCTACATTTGATCGATCTGAATGTTTGTCCAACATGCCTTGACCCGTAAGATTATCAAACTGTGATAATCACAATTACATGATGAAGCCGTTACCATAACTTGCAAGTTATACTACCACCTGCACGAGTGCCACACAAAAAGGGGCCCGAACGCTTACGTACCAATATAGTACCCAAATGTTGCAACTGATGATTCAAATGCAGCGAATCGGGTCACATAACTAATTGTGCACGATTTCGCATTAAACACGATGTAAAGTGGTTAAGCAATAAGGCCCTTGATAGTTCGGTCACTCAATGCACATCTCTGCAACATATTGCTTATCATAAGCAACCATAAGCTTTGAAAGCTGCAAAGTCGCATGATCTGCACTCACTGAGTGCTTCTCAAAGTTTGAGAAGCAAACACCGTCCGATTGGCCCAACCAAATGATATCACAAACAATGCAACAACTTTGCCACGATTGTTATATGAGTGTGCAGTCACAGGTTACTTTGACCTCTTGCAGCTAGTAATGGCCCAATCGTGAATACTATAATGGCATTTAAGTACATTTGAACGTGGTCCCACAGGCGCGATAAAATCAGTATCTGAGGTGGATGCTTTTCTTGCTGTAACTGACGATTTATACAACAGCAGAATATGCCGACACATAACAGAAATAACAAAGAATGTAAGCAATCACTGTTTCGGAAACAGCGCCTTCAGGAAACCCTGTGTATAATACAGCAACTGTGATACTTGCAGGTAAAAGCATCTCATGACACCAGCATTGGTAGCCCTCATATTCTGCACTACTTAGGATCAACATTAACGACATTTGGCTGTACACAATATCATGCAGTACCAAGGACTCACACAGTGCTTCCTTTGATCTCAGCAGCACTCGGCCTGGAGAGCTGCAATCTGAACAGCGGAGCAGAATCAACCGATTGCATAATCTGTACCAGAACAAAAGTAATCAGCAATACATCCCAGTCAACAAATGAGTCAAGCATTGTGAAAGGGTCCTAACAAGTTCTGCATAACCACACTGTGGAATGCTGTCAACCTGTATGGAGCTACACTAGGCCTGCTTGACTTATGGCATATGCCAGAGCTTCAATGCAATCTTAATCTGCTGTCGCTGCCGCTGGTCCCTGCGTGCCAGCACACTCTGCCGGCTTCTGTCCGGCCTGCTCCTGCTGTTTGACATGACAATGGCTTGCAGCTGCAGGACTATGTGCTCAAGCTCATGGGCAGCAGCAGCAGGGGCAACAGCAGGCGGGGCAAGCAGGATGGGGGCTGCAACTTGCTGCGTAGATTGTGGTGGTTGTAACGGCAGCGCCGATGCTGCTGCTGTTGCTGCTGCTGCTGGGAAACCGTGATGTGGCGGCACTGCTCACCATGCTGTTGCAGGGCCCTGGTCTGTCATACCTGGCTGTGCCACACACTGCTGTGACCCCATCATATATGTCACGCGCTGCTGCTGCTGCTGCTGCTGTGCTGCCTTGACAGGCTGGCCCTGTATCAGCAGTTGCTCTTGCTGCGACTGATCAAGACAAGAAGCTATCAAAAGCTGGTTATCAAGCGCCTGGGGCGACGGCCAATCATCAGTGACATCTGTTGGTGAGTTGGACAGGTGGCGTGGACCCTGCGGTGCCACATGCTGGTGTTGCCTTGCCTTGTCAAGCCACTGCTGCTGCTGCTGCTGGTGCTGCTGGTGTTGGCTGGGTGGCAGCTGCAGTGCTACCGGTCCAAGTAGTGTACATCAGTATTGACAACAGTTGATGCATCAGGGAGGCACCCAAGGTCCCGAAAATCACCCGCACAGACACAGATCTTCTTGGTAGGCGGCTGACCTTGACCATGACTTGCTGCTGCTGCTGCTGCAGGTTCTCTTGCTGCTCTCAGAGCTCCAGCAATGTGGAGTGCAAGAAGCATCTCTGATTGTGTGGCGGCAGCGTCCGCTGCTGCCGCAGCCGCCACACTGGTAACTGGAGGGCTGGCAGCAGCGATGCCAGTGGCAGCAGCAGCAGCTGCTACTGAGTCATGATCAGGAGTGGGCCAGGTGGAATCAGCGCATTGCTGACGACATCTAGGCACATGGAGACCTGCAAGCGCCCACACCATGTTACTAATCTATGCGTCAACTACCGTTTTGTGTTTGTGATGCTTTGAGGATTGCTTTGGCGCGTTGCAGGAGCCTTGCATCGCAGGCATTCGTTGATTATTCAAAAACCGCGGCCGGTCGCGATCGCGTAGCGGCACCCCGTATGCGTTGACAGTGCTGACAGATGACGCTGATTGCACGCTAATTCGCGCTAGATTACGCTGATGCACGCTATCAGCCGCTTATGCCGCTTTTTGGCACTATACTGCCGCTATCGCTGTTAGCGCGCGCTATCTCGCTGTTACCGCGCGCTAACGTGCAGAGCGATATGGTACTGCTTGGCCGTCAACGCTCAGTTAACTGCATGGGCTTGATGAAAGGTTTGTAAGGACACGGAAGGATTCCCGGAGCAAACGGATTTTGCAGCAATGGGCTTGACTGCAGTCATAAGGCATCATGGTATTGTACAACACACATGTTGGGAGTGTCAGCTGCCACAGCCACCGTGCGGCATGGTAGGCCTGCTTTCGACCTTCCAACGCCCTTGAAAGCCACAATTCCTGTATTACCTGCACTGGCGTTGGCACCACCAGTATCGACCACCATCAACAGCATGTCAGGCAGAACATTTGTACACATTTACAGAACAATCCCCATTCCAGGTGGTTGAAGACTGCCGGTATCTGCGTTATGTGAGGGGTCCCATGGGTCGTCATGGCTCGCTGGCTAATGCCGGGAGGGGTTTGAATCCACCGTGGAGTACTCGGAGTACTGGTATTGTACTGAAGGAGCTGCTTGGCAAGCAAAGGCAGTGAGCTTGCTCTTCTGAGTTTGAGATGAGATTCAGTAGGCGTTAGCTGGCTGTTCTCTGATAGCTTTCTTTGGCTGCCATAGTCTGTTTCTCTATTCAATGTTCGCAAGTATGCAACGGTAACAGTCAGCAGTTGACAATTACTACCAGTATTTGACGGATGTTAGTAGCAGATACCATATCAGTTGAATTTGTAGCAGTGCTGCAGCTGAGGCTACATTGTGGCAGGTCTGCAATGACAAGGCTGGACTTGCACACGTAAGCAGCTGTATCTCTAGTAAGAGATGATGATATCATCGGCTGAGTGGTTGCAGTTTTGTTACTGCATGTTTTGCAGTTTGTTCAACATCCAACAGAAAGCATGTTCGATATCTGCTTTCAATGCCGTGATAGCTTCGACACCGTTACCAACCAGTCAGCTTTGAAAGAGACAGAATCACTGGTTCTTGTGACAAGAGGTTGAGCTTGAGCTCTCCTGTGTCCCCCCTCCCCCCCAACAAGATGAACATATGTATCAGCATATCCAGTACTGCCAATCCACAGTAGCTGGGCAGCTAGTAACCCCCCTTACCATGTCATTACCAGCGACACGTTGGTCACTGCTTTTGCACCTGGTCTACATAATTGAATGAGTACATGAAGCAGGCACTTAACCCTGTATTGGTTGCATAGACATAGCAACAGCTGACATAGGCACTGATTTCCTTGCCATGTCAGCAGATTAGTCAACCACAATCTGCCACACGAAAGGCAAATACTGAGGGTTGCAATGCCACAGGTAGATAGAACTCAACCACATGCCGTGTTGACTGCATTCGTGGCAAACCAGCCTTGCGTAAAGCATAACACAAGCAACCCCAAAATCACAGCCGCTGACAATTACCAGCAGACCACAGCCGTTGGGGTCAGCACATCCACCGTATCCACCTCATTGGAGGCTGGAACCACCAGACACTACAGAAAACCATTCCTGTGCTGGTGAGTGAGCACACGGAGTATACTATAAATCAATACAACCCTATTTTACTTGATACTTTGTTGCCGTATCCAATGCCGCTGTCACCATTGCAGTCTACACTTCATGTGCCAACCATGACAGCTACCTGACTACACCAATTGGTGACATGTTGCAACACAAAGTTGAAACCCCAGAAGATCTCTAGTGTTGTACTCATAACCAAACTCTTCGGGTGTTTCTTTGTTTTTTTGTTTTTTTGGCAATCACAACCTGGAAACCAACCACCCCTTACTAAGGCAGGCCCATCTTGGTGGGGTCTGCACGGATCAGCGTGCGCTTGTCGCTGTGTGCATTGCCGGGGCTGCTCACACCGGTCAGCAAGGTGCAGGCCTCCGTGTGACCTTCGTCTGCACTGGTGCTGGGCCAGTAGATACCAGCACAGTTGGCAGTGTCATCACAAAGACCCATGCAGTCCGCCAGTGTCGTTGTGCCGGCGGAACTGGTGCTTACGACCTTGTTGCCAGGAGCTGTGGTTAGGCTTCCAATTTTGTACTGAGTGTACAAGCCAGAAGCTGTGGCACTCTTGGCCTTCAGTTTGTCATTGGCCTGTGCTGACAGGATGTCGCCAGATGGGACAGCCTTGTACGCGATGGTTGCCTCATTGTCAGTACTAGCTGTGTATGTGAAGCAGTTGCTGGCGCCGGCGGCTGGTGCGTAGTTGAATGTGGCGAAGTGACAGGTACCATCGCATGCTGCAAGACATGCACCAAGATCCACTTTCGTGTATGGTGTCTCAATGAGGCCATCTCCGGACAAGTAGAAGAGGCCGTCAACAATCTGCGCGTACTCTGCCACACATCCTGATGCAGATGTGGATTGTGGCTTGCTCACGGGAGTTGGGATGTATGGTGGTAGTTCCTGGCCATTGTGGAAGAATGTGAAACCAGTGGGTGATGCCTCGCAGGCCTTACATTCCGGGAGACCATTTTCGTTTTCTGGTGTCTCCATTGCTGGGGGCCCGTAGTAGCCCGATGGGCATTCCATGCATTTGTTGTTATCATTGCTTGACTTGCCGTAACCGGGCTTGCAAACTGCAAACACAGCCAATAAAAACATGCCAGTCAGTTGTTGGGTTTATCGGTGCCTGTCTTGACTGTCTGCAAAGCTTGATGCACAAGAACATGTTGATCCATAGCAGGTGGCGCATGCTGATCAGTGTCATAGCAAGCTGCCATAGGCAGAAAGAACTGCATGATCACCTGGGGAGAGTGCTGGATAGTCAGCTGACCCCCCACCCCTGCAATCTAGGGGATAGCCAGCACACAGCTGTTGACAATTGCGGCAAGCAGCAGATGCATGGTTTCACAGGCATGCCTATGGATGCACACACACAGCTCACTGGCCTATGTGCTAATTCAGAACAGCTAACTCCTGTGCATGCATTCAAAGCAATCCACACGTGAATAGTTTGGTCAGGAGCCTGTTCCTCACCGTTGCAGTCAGTTGCGGCATCGGAACCGACTTCCAGGGTATATTTGTCGTCGAGACAAGTTTCGCAGGCAGCAGTTTTGTCACCCTTCCAGTCGGCACTGTTGTAGGAACCTAAGCAGATAAAACAAGCATGCTCTTTTTCAGTGCAAAGTATGCGGCCATGCCCCAACTGCGCATATATACAGCAAACTGGTACATACTGAACAAGATACAGTCACAGGCTGCACTGTTGTTAGTAGTGAGGAATAAATGTGCTTCAAGCCTGCTACATGCCTTAGATCTAGACCGGTACATGCCTCAAACTATCCGTGTTCTGACACACAACTCAGGCACTGCAAGCTTGAAGCAGCAGGCGCTCCAACAACACACAGCAACTGAACTAAGTACCTTACATGGCATGCCCTTCCAACCCAGTGATAAGGACAAAGTTAGAAACAAAGATAAGCTTGCCTATCACCATACATCAGCCCGGTGCACACTTCGGCAGACTCTCTCACCTAGAGGGCAAAGCTGGATCACACTGTCAACCGTTCCATATCCCTGTTTTAGACCACACGCTGCCTCCGATGCGGCTCCATCATCCTCTGTTGTCAGACCAAAACCGCAGGGTTTGCACTTGTCCAAGTTACCAGCGGCATTGTAGGTTCCCTTTTCGCACTGATCAGCCACACGGCCGTTCCAACCATAACCAGCCTTGGTCTGACAGGCTCGGACGTCAAAGAAGGCATCGTCATTTGTTTTGTACTGACTGTCAGTGCTAGTCTCGAGGCCCTCAGCGCAAGGCCGGCAGGGGTTGGCAGCCTGGCCGTAGGTTTTGTCAGCAACACCTGCAGGTGATCAAGCAGAAGTTAATGGCATCCGTATGGAGGGAAGCACCACTTCACCAAGCACACTATGAGGATGCTTTCTCAATTGGGTATGATATCGCAGCACTGAGCTATGAATGCTGCGTAGGCTGTTTGTCAACAGCTACTAGCCTGCAAACACCAGCTGCTCGCCATGTTGAACACGGTGTATCACACACAGCAACCAAGCTGTCAGACCAAGCGCAACCCAACCATCGTATGGCTCACCATAGAAGTTCCCACTGCATTTCTTAGCGTAGTACTTGCCGCCGCTTGTGAAGTACATGCCCCAACCCTTGTTAATGACTGCAGGCACAAACAAGCACGGATGTCAGTTTATTGCACCAAGCACACAATATACTGTGCCGACACCCACCTCCATGATTGGACATACTGCCCAAACACACTGCATGATGGTTCCGCCTGTGCGATAGCATGCTTCAATACGCACCTAGTCCTGATAACTTGGCTTGAATACTGAAAAGGGGCCAGGCATTGCAATTAAATAAACAGTCAAGGGGCTGGATTGGCGATACTTACAGCAGCTGCCAGCGGTCTCCGCAACAGCCAAGCCGTCGTCGTTGCCTGCTATTGTGATGGTTCCATCCTCCATGAAGCTTACGCCCTGGCCACAAGGGGTGCACCTGGATGTAGTGGCAGTTGCTTGTGTGTAGGGCACCCAGCCAGACCTGAATCCATCGACACATTTAGCAACAATGCTGCTGCGGACCTCATGTCCGGGAGGCAGCACTGCAGACAAACAACACACAGATGCCACTTTAGTCATTGAAGGTTGGTCACCAACCCTGAAAAGCTGGAAACAAGTGAAACAAACTGCGGTGTTATACCTTGCGCATTTCACGAGACAACGATCTGGGTCAGCCCACGCTAGGCAGTGAAGTGTTGCCATCGGGACTAAACAACAAACGAGTCAAACTGTGTGAATGACAATTCCCACTGCAGCAACCTTGCATGTATGTTGTTTTAAACCATGCAAATGCTCATGCACACATAAACTGAAGCTGCTGAACAGATCTGATGCTGCTGAGATACTTACTGCACTCAGTTTTACTTGTAGCGCCAGTGTCTTTGGTAAACAGGCCTGTGGCGGTGGTGAGGGAGCACTTGTAAACCCTCGTTTTATCTGATTCGGGCCATGAGTCGGAATCAATGTGCTCAGCGGCCGGTACAGCTGCGCTGTCAAACTGTTTCACAAAATCTGGGTTGCTGGGCTTGCCACCCGGGCAGTAGAATTTCTGAGGACAGTCCACAGCCTCGGTGATCTGGCCATCATTGCCAACTGTTCTGGCAGCAAATCCAGGCAGCAGATCTGCAAAAACAAAAGAATGCATTGGCGCAGCAAGAGAGATGACTTCATCCGCGCGGTTGACTCAGTGCGCACAGTCAGAGCCCCGAGGTACTTGTTTGCCGAATGCAAGTGATGAGGCAACCAAAGGTTTGATCTGAGCAGCCCTCCGCAACATCTGGAGCGCGCTGATGCCGGCAGGTGCGCGTGTGTAGCAGAAATCAAAAGGACGGATCTGTACACATGGATGCCAGGAAACCCATCACACCCAGTGCATAGCCCGCCCAGTGGCAAGCACAACAACAGCCAAACCCCTGCCCGCCCAACCACAGCACATGACCTGAAGACATGGGACGGATTGAGCACTGTGTGACACAGCTGCGCACGCAAGTGCAAGTGTAGCAGCAAGCTGATCTGGTATCACAGAATTAGATACTCTCTAAGGTGATGTAGGATCTTGTGCTGAGTACAAACTTACTGTTGCAATCTTTGCTCAGTCCGGAACCAGAAGCAGTGGTGGTGACACCTCTAGCGCATGGGGTGCACTTGCTGGCGAGTGTGGTTGCAGCAGTATATTCTTCCTTGTACTCTCCCTTGGGGCACGGGGCAACTTGGCTGGGGGTCTTCAGGTAGTAACCAGGAGGGACCTCTGCAGCAGTTCACAAGGCACAGATGCCGTGAGTAGCCCCCTCAGCTAACGAGGTCTGACCACAAGCACCAACTGAGACCGCCCTAACAAAGCAGTCATGCAGCAGTTACTGTTGGACATACACTCAAGTCCCAGCCAGGGAAGGAGAGTGTATTGCAGCCAAATGACAACAAAGAATTAGTGAACCTACACTGCTGCATCTGAATAGAAATCTCTATTGTCTCCATTGGAAGCATGCATGCGTGTGCGCAGCACTAGTGATTGCTCTGCATCACTATTATGCTTTGTAGATTGTGAATCGAGCTGGCAAGCTGCATGACTCATGACAAACGAACATTCTGTCATGACACATCGCGTGCTGACTGTGTGCAGACCAAAACACGACAAACAAGGACTGCGTATCAGGTACAAAACACTACTTACTGCAAGAAGCCACGCTGGTTGCTCTGAGCGGTGTGTTGTCCTCGAAGGCAGTGCCAGTTGGGCACGGAGTACATGCTTGTTGCTTGAGCAGGCCAGCACTGAAGGTGTTCTTTGGACATTCTGTGGCGGCGCTATCAGCTCCGACATACGCATATCCGGGCTTGTTTACTGCAGGGGTTCAAACATGACACCTTAGTTTGTGGATGGAATGATCTCCTTAAGACTTTTCAAGCATCACCTTCGACCATAACACCCACTACCGTCTGCCACAGAATTCCGCAGCAGGTTGAGTTGAACGCAGTTGCACCCGTCAGTGTGTGCATAGCCCAGTGCTGGTTGAATCACTCGACTCCAGCATCATGCACTGCAGTATTGCAAGCAAACACACAGCATCGCCTGCAGACAATGACATATCCGCCAAGTCTTGGCATTCTGCGCCCTATACAAAGCTCACTCACCGCACTGGTTCTTAGATCTGGACCTCTTGGTTTTGGTTGTCATGCCGGTGCCATCTGTACCACCACACCTATTGAGGTCTGCCTTTGATATATCACCGTTGTTTGCGTCCTCCACACCTCCAGGGCAGTAGTAGCCAACGGGGCAGTCATTGCACTGACTTTCGGTGGGACTAGGACTAGGACTAGCAGGCCTCCTGTCGGTTGTTGGGAAGTACTTGCCAGGAGCACAACCTGCAGGGCGACACAGAGCACAATGTGCTACTAGCATGAGAATCGTGTGCGGCAACATGTTGTGCAAAGAAAAGCACAGGCTGTCCCAGGTTAATCCTGATGACCACCTGCTGGTTGTTCCTTACATACACCATCCTGCAGGCCAGCTGGGCCTGCACGGCAGCGAGTTGTGCACCCTCGTCGTCATATTGACGTCTACCCAGCTGTGGAGCAGCAGACTGTTTGTCGTCAAGCGACAAATGGAACATAAGTGACCACACCTGTGGGCCGGTGTAAGCAAAGTGCACCATTGCACCTGACCCGACTGTAACTGTCACGTCGTGCAGAGCGCCACGTCGTGCAGAGTGTCAAGATTGCGAGCTGTGACATGTTTGTGAACGATGCAAAACCTCTAGCTGGGACCATGAGGACCGCTTAGGCACTGTGTTTGCGAGCACGCCCCTTACATCTCGGGCTGTCCCACGAAATGCCAGTCGACCTGCACAAGGAGCTGCTCGAGGCCGTACTCACCGCATTGGCCTTTGATGGAGACGAAAGTGGGTTTGCACTTGTTGCAGACCAAGGGCGCCCCAGTGCCTTCACGCGTGCACTCAGCGCAGTTATCAGGACATACGTTGAAGCCTGTCTGCAGCAAGCTGCGGCCAGCGGCAGGGCCCGAGATGTCTGCGTTGCAATACAAGAAACCGTGCTCAGCGACAAGTGGTTGCGCAGATCACGACGCGCTAGTGCACCACACTCTGCTACAGGCGGGAGCTGGTGCGGATCAAGCATGTGCTGCTATCCAGTCTGCAAGCAACATTGTCTTCGTACCTTCAATCAAACGGCCATCAACTGCTGCAGTAGCTATGGCCAGCAGCAGCAGAATGCTAGTGGTGCGCATGATGCACTTTTTGAGAGACTAGCTGCGATGTGTACTCAAAGTGTGTATCAATCAACAAACTCAGTCTTGTGCTCAACGCTCTGAAGTGCCCTAAATACCTCCCCCAGCCGTGTTACTGCGGTTTGTTTGCAGCGAGAACTTCGCAAAGAGAAGCGCTCGGGGATTACCACAGTCTTGCGCTGTCCATAGTTGCTCACACAGCGCCCATTTCGGTACATTATTCCGCTATACAATGAACGACTGGCGCGCAGCGGTGGAGTCGCATGTAACCCCGGTGCAGATTGACAATAGTAATCCTCTTAGTCAGCAGGCACTGTTCACGGAGAGATTCGCATGTCAGCGGAACAACAGAGGACCAGCCGAGTCAGGGACCTTGCTGCAAAGCAGCAGGCGTAGGAATGGAGAAGAGAGAGCTGGCAGGCTTGCGCGGGGCCACGCAGTGCAGTGTGCTTGTTGTCATGCGTTGCACTGATGATCACTCCTCACGCAATGCGGCAACACACTGCTTCTCGACTTCGCAGACACTCTGGATAGCGCAGTCTTGTAATCGCATTTGCGCAGTGCAGTGCATGCCTAGCATGAAATGCCATGAAGCTGGAAGTCCGCTCAACCAGAGGACGCAACAAGCCGGCTGATCCACAACATTACTGGAGCCATATGTGATCCACAACGTGCATCTAGCACTTTACTATCCCGCTCTGTGGCGACCTTTCCGAACAGACGTAAACAGCTTAAGAATATTAACAAGGCGTTTTATCGGCTGTCACAACTCGTACGTTAAATCAAACACCAAGAGATACGCGTTTTCCAATATTAACAATCATGCATCTGAGAATCTGCGGACGTGGACTATCTCGGCCAGTGTGCAGCTCCTTCCACAAGTTGTGGGTCCTAGCAATAAACGCAGTCATCATTGTCGCAGCAGTGACATGCACAGGAGCTCAAGGTGTCGGCGCGCAGCATGCTCAAGCCCTGCACGGTAAGTGGGATGTGATGTTGTGCTCAAGCAGCAGTGCCCTGTTGGCTACAAGGAAGCAGCAAATTGCACGCACATTTGTCAGTGCTTGTGAGTGAATCAATAGCCCCATGGGGGCAGACGTGTCTGCTGGTAATTTGGAGTGGTGGCCTGGTGGCAGGTTCAGCACATGTGTAGGCAGTGCTTCTGTCACAGCCTGGCTTTTGGAAAGCCAGGCAGTCGGTGTGACACAAGAGCTTCAACAAGTCAGCAGTCTGGATTTCCTGGACACAACGTGCCCGTCTTGCATGCACACTCATTATGCTTACCACCCAGGCAATGTGTGTCGGGCATACCGCCCTGGGCCACCGTGGAGGCTGGAAGTTGCTCAAGAAGCCACACATTGTTGCTGGTCATGCAGTTATCATTGATGTTCAGGTACCTCAGCCTAGGTGCAGCTCTGAATTGTACCACAGGCATACAAGGACCACAACCTGCTTTGTGCTTCCTGTGCCGCAGATGGTTCACCGCACGGAATAGTGCACACAACCTCTGTTGCAGCAGTAGTTGCGCAGCCAGAGGGCTCTTCAGCCAACAGCAGAAAGTTGCT
>NSMO01000910.1:0-11863 GCA_002588565.1 Coelastrella sp. UTEX B 3026
GGCTTGAAGATGATTCACGACGGGTTTTACATTGCTGGGCTTGAGGAACTCCTGACAATCCCAAAGGATGGCATTGAATGTGATGAGTATGTTGATTCTGAGACGTCTGTGAAGCCTGTGGGTAAGAAATATGGGAAAATTGTGACTGCTTATAAGCCTGCGAGTTGCAGATTTGGCATAGATGATTGCAGTTCATAACCTGCTGACTCAAAGTGTTCCGTAACATGTGTGTTGTCTAAAGTTGTGTATGGTGCCACATTAGACCCCAGGAGAGTCAAAAGGTTTAACGGTTGCTTTGGAGGTTGAGAGTGACTCAAGTCGCTACAGGAGCTTTGCAGGAGTCTGCAAAGTTGGCAGGCCTTTTCTGGCTAGTAAGCAAGTTGTGTCAAATGACCTGCTAGTTAGCACATCGCCAAACAATGTTTGTTTCGTTGAACAGTTGTGAAAGTCACGGTGACTGAAAGTTGTAAGCAAAGCTTATTACCACGGTCCTGTTGATTGATGGCCAGCATTGCTAGTACAAATCAGCCAGAACTTGAAGTGCTGTCGACTCACCCTGCTGCCAACTTGGTAGTGGGAGCCTGAGGCTCCTACTTGCCTTCTAAGCTGGCTAGGGGGAAATTTCTTGGGTACCTAATCTTTGACTAGTTGTGGCATGCTGACATAAAATCTGCCATTCGTCGAACATGCTGAGAGGTAGCACATGGAATGTATGATTCCATGTGCCCTGTGTTGTTCATTCCGATACGGCTGCATGTATCTGGGCTTTAATCAGCGGTGGTTTATTGAGCGTAGCTGTAGCCATAGAACGTTTGTGTGCATTGATGTCAACGCATAAAACTCCTAAATCAAACCAAGCCCCGCAGATACTTCCGTTCAGATGTATCTTATATAAGTGCCCCGCATATACTCGCCTGTATACCAAGTAAGGGTCGGTCGCAGCCTCAAACGTAACTGCAGTGCAGTGCACTGAAGAAGAAGAATTACCCTCTCCGGCCGCAAGGCCTTTGGGACTGGGTGCACTGAGTGACTAGGCGACAGCAACAAACATCACCTCTCGTATATAAACACAGATTGAGTAAACCGGCCCAACTCAAACCAGATGCCAACGAATATCTCTCCAGTGTTGCTCAACAATGAACGAAATGGCTGCTGGACACACACTGCAGTGTTTGGGCAACAAACAGTGGAGAGCTAAGAACCTTACAGCAGCAGAGAATAATAGACCAAGGTGACGAATGCTGGAAAACAAATACTATTCTCCTCTACTCTCTCCTAGTTGAGAGTAGCTGGCGTGATTGTTGCTCCAAACAATGCAACTGAGCCTGAGGCTTTCTTCACATATCGCCTTCAGTTTTTCCACCCCGAATCACCAGGGAATCTCCTGGCCGTCGAATGCATACCAGCGCCCATTGAGTGGCTTGTCACTTTCTAGTACGGATAACATACCCGACACTGATTGCTCGGTGGTGATAAGTCCCTGGCCGTCAGTCATGCGGGTACGTACGTAACCTGCAGCAGCAGCACAACCCATGACAGTCATCAGTGCAGCGTCAGCGGAAACATCTGTTATAATGGCCCCATGCCCACCAGGTCTGCTGAAGACCTGCCGTGGGCCTGGCAAGCACGGAGCCCTGCTGATTGAGTCCAAACAACCACAGATGAACAACTCGGTTGATGATGAAACGGCTACTTGACACACCTGTGATGATAATAGGGCAGGCAAAACCAATGCTGGAAGCCACTGGCAGACTGAGTACACATTCAGCCTGGTTTGGGTAAAACCAGGACAGACACTGAAGCCAGTCTTCCACAGCCAGCTTCTTCAAACCCCTCAGGCTGTGGAATACTGCTGTGAGTGTCTGTCCTGGTCATACACAGACCGGGCCGAGTGTGTAGTCAGTCAGCACATGTACGAGCAGTGACAACAGTCCAGATGCAGCCTGCCAAACTCTGCGATAGATAAAGCTGCGGTTTGCTGCAGATCATGGGTTGGCAGCAGATGGTGAGCTGCGTAATGGTGTCAGCGATGCAGCAAAGACAGCGTCGACTGCTTGGCTGCCTAGATCACACAAAATTTTGCTGGGTTTGACTGTCGCTGCTGGTGACCAGTATGCTCCTTTAACATTGACGCACTACAACCGCAACTTGTTGCTACGACTACTTCCAGGTAACCAACTCAGGATTGGAAACAACATTAGAGCGGCTCACATTTGATACTGGCCCAAGCAAGATGTGCCACCGGGGGGGCGGGGAGAGTAAAGGAAATGATTCCTGCAAATCAACCCAATCGGCCATTCAACTCAAACATAGTGTGCTAAGCAATCCATAGCCAAAAAACACGACAAAACTACTATAGCTCTACTGTACCTGGGTGCAGCAGTACGCTTGTGATGCCGTCTCCTGCCAAGTCTATTGACAGACTCTTGTTCACAATGTTCAGTGCTGATTTCGAAGCCCGGTATGCGTAGCCTGCATAACAGCACAGGGAACCAGGGGTGCCGATGGCATTACTGCTATGCTGGTTGGGCAGCTTGGATATATCGGATGCGACGCCACGGGCCCAGTCACACACAGATAGGTGAGAGGGTGTAACAGATAACATGAGTTACGTGAACTGAATATTGCAGAGGTCCTCAAAATGTCTGGAGTGCACTCACAAGATGAAGCATTGCTGTTGCAGCCGATGCCACTTCGTGCCAGATTATGTGCCAAACTTTAAGCAGGTCTGTACTTGCCACAAGGTGGGAAAAACTGGACAAAATAGTACTCTTGCTATCCATACCTGCAAAAAATGCATATGTTTGGCAGGCTGGTTGTCCCTGTTGGTGGTGTTAGCTGTAGCTGCAATCTATGCCCCCACACAGCCCGATACCACTAAACACTAAAGCTTCTGCCATAAGAGCAGGCCCTTGGTTGCAACTGTTATGTGGGTGTGATGTTTTCGTCAAATAAGACACTCACCGCCTCCGCCCCGGTTGTCATCTACGGACCCGACTTTGGATGTTACATTTGCAATCAGGGTTTTGCCCCCGGGACCACCGATAAGCCCACTCTTCAGCATCTGCTGCACCACGAGTAACGGTCCTATTGTGTTTGTTACAAATGCAAATAACATGTCATCCTTTGTAACGTCGTGAATGTCAACTTTGCGGCCATACACGCCCGCATTGTTGATTAGGACGTCTATGTGACGGATGTTTGGGCAAGTCTTGCGCAACGTAGCTGCCCATTGCTGTATACTGTCTGAATCTGATACGTCTAATGTTGTTATGTGGAGCTTGTCCGCCGGTGCTGACTGCTGCAGCTGCTGCAGGCCGCTGCTGCTGCTGGGGTTGCGGACTGCTGCAATGACGGTGTTGCCTTTCTGTAGTGACTGGTTGGCAAATTCGAGCCCAATGCCCTGCAAGAACAACAACAGACAACCATTCTTATGCATCTTGCAGGTGAACGGCCTTGAAGCGGTGCATACGATGAACAGCGCATTGAATGCTGCTGCTGTATCACTGAGCTCAGTACTGCAGGGGCACTGCTGTTATCGGGACTAGAACCGCTGCTGCTGTTGCTGCTGATTGCACTATGAGCCCTCAGCAACATTAGCACAGCCAGAATCAACTACATTGTTTACCATTGTATAGCTAGCTGCATACTGCTATGCAAGACATGAATCTGACCTGCGATGCGCCCGTGACCACTACTGTCTTGCCAGTAAGCGCCCTCGCCATGACCACGGCCATCTGACGAGATGGTCGTAAGCAGTACTGTTTACTGGACGTGAATGGTCTTGTACGCAGCGGACACGGGGGCAGCATTTCCGAAAGTTGCGTGTGATAGCGCTGAAGCTCGTAAGCACGTACCGCGCTATGATGCTGTATATGATTTAATACACACTAAGACGCTAATATCACCTGCTGCGTGAGTAGATAATAGCACATTGGGGTACATTCGCGACGGTTGATTCAGCTGCAAGCCCACACTGCCGCTTCCGCGATACGCTGCACCTGCACCAGCCAAAGACGCTCCCCTTCTGTTACGTTGCAACTGAAGTCCTTAAGCACGCACAAGCACTGATATGTCAATTGAAGTTGCTGCTGTACTGCACCATGTACTGCTTTTGCTGTCTTGCAAACTACGAGTGCTCGGATTCATAACCACACAACACCTGAACCGACCCACCCATGGTGGCTCGCTGCCCAGTTTGCGTCCAGTCACTGGGCACGTGCACGTTGACAGCAACAGGGGAGGCATGAGTTGCCCAATGGCTCAGCAGTGAACTTCCAAGCCCGGCAGTGCCTCAGTGAGCCGCTCATAGTAAGCAACATGCCTTGCCCAATGGCTATGGCAGTCCCGCTGTTAGAGAGAGAGCTAAACTTCACAGACGGACGCAGCGAGTCACAGTGCATCCAACAGGCAGTCCTAACACCGTGCCACGGCAATGGCGCAGGTACTGACGTCTTGAACACAGCAGCAGCCCAACTGTTTAGTGACGTACTGTAACAATCAAGTGATACAACATCCGAACCGACGTCCAAACGCACACCCACACTGACACACACAGCACTAGCAGCAACCACAACCTATGCATGCTGTAAAGCTTAGCTCATGCAACATGGAATGCCAAGCGAACTCGCAAAGTTGCTGTATGGCCACAACCTATGCATGCTATTGAACAGACGACACCCACACAGGCCATTGTGAGCAAGGCATCACATACCAGGCAACACCCCCTCTGTTATGACATGCTGCGGCAGCCGCTGCGGAGGGCAACACTGTCCATGTTGGCAACGTGGAAAGGACGCACCATCAGTACTACTGCAACCACCCACTGCACCCCCTCCCCCACTCCGCTACACCATTTAGATGGCAATGGCCGCCCCTCGCACGTATGGCTGAGCCTTGGCCATGAGCACTGCATCCGACGTAGAGCGCTCAGCCATACATGCGAGTACGGTCTTGCCTCCTGTGTGTTTTGTTTGTTGAATAGCTGATCAAGCGTGCCCTGCACAACGTCCCACTGGAACACCCAGATTACAGTGCATTAGTGGCACATAACTCTGTAATTGCAGGGCTTCAAGATAAAGGTCACCGTGGCTGAAGCATCATGCTGGATGGTCCATGCACACCATGCAGGTGCCAGGGTCTGCACAGCAGCACGCGATACAGTTGCGTCAGGTGCAGGCATTGAGAGTGGATGTGCATGCACAAACGGACGGACCGGGTAGCTATCTAAGCACTGACGGCAGAATTCTGGATACAGGGCATGGAACAGCAGGCAGTTGAAGGGGGCAATCTTGTCGTGGCCATTTCTTCATGAAGAATGCTACTTGAAGCGGCACGCACTTGTGTATGGTATGCAACTGGTGTAACGTGGTCATGTTGGCGACCAGGCATACAACCACAAGTTACAGCTGCACTGCATGGCATGCTTGCACATGCTGCCACATGCTGCAAGCTGTGTGCGACTATTCCTGCTCAAGCATGAGCGTCATCCCACCTGAGACCCTGTAGATGTAACCCTCTGAGTTGGCCACCACTTCAGAGTGAAGCTCTGAAGTGGTCGCCAACTCAGAGGGTTACATCTACAGAGTCTTGTACCAGGACTCTAACATGCAGCAACCCAGGTCAAACCGCACAGGACATGCTGCACATTGAGAAAGTGCCGCTGGCCCCAAGGATACTTGCACGGGCACCAGGTTTCCGTCAGCAACACCCAGGCAAGAAGCAGGCAGGGTTGCCGATGTAGAGGGTGCAATGGCTCAGCACTGGTTGCACCTTGATGCTTAGATTGCATGAGCTAAACCTCACTAGATGTTGTCATGGTGTGTGGATGCACCATAATCTCTGATAAGGAGGAAATGGATGCATCCACTACCCAAACATCAGGTTCATGGTGCATTCACACACGGTGACAGCATCAAGTAAAGTTTGGCTCATGCAACAAGTTTCAGGGTGGTCCACACATCATCTGTCGCCCAGTCAAAGGATGTCCAGGTCCACGTTGGTGTTGTCACACTTGCAGGAGGGCAGGACACTAATCTGACAGCAAACGCCTGCGCATATCGCAACACACAGGCAGTACACAACACATGTGGCTGATTGGTGGTGCTTGCAACAACCACAACTGTTGAGGGACCTGTGAGTGGATTGTTAGTTGACAATGACTGATGTGTGACGACGATGTAGGGCTGAACGGCACTGGAGCACAGCTCTGCACTAATGCAGGGTTGAACAGCAATTGCTGGAAGACAGCATATGCATCACATCAGCACGACGACCTCAATGCAACTGTGTGTGCATACACGGGCAAACATGACATCTGAACAAGCAAGAGTAGATTAACACCATAGCAAGGTGGCAAGCATCATAGATATGCACATTGAGTGATGCTGCTATGCACCGACTGGAAGCAGTAAGCCACTGGTCAATACTTACAGATGGTGATTCTAATGTGCTTGCTAACATCCTTCTGCAAAAAGGACTGCAAAGCTACTGCAACCTGCTATTGATAGCTTCTTCCAATGAAAACCAAAACACAGCTGTCGCGTGCCGATTCACATCGCTTTCTAAACTGTGGCTGCCAAATTTTAAAAACAGCCTGAGGTATGTAATGAGGAAGTCAGTTACTTTTGACCTGTCTACATGCTTGACAGATGAGGAACTAACTGACTTTACTATTACATACTTCTGACATGTATGGCCGAGCCCTGACCATCATTAATGCGTCAGTCTTGCCTCCTGTTATCTGCATAGATGACCAGGCATGCCCTGCACAAGGGGCAGCCCCCGTCCCACTGGAACACCCAGGATACAGAGCATGGCCGGCTGGATTGCAGGTTGCCGTGGTCCATGATCAGGGAGACACCTGGGCCAAGGCGGCAGCGGGCAACGGTGATGGCATGTTGGGGCTGCTGCATCGCGGCAAAGTACAGCATCTGAGCATGGTGGGAGAGGAATCAGTCTGATTTGTGCTGTCATGTAGAGGCTCAGGAGAGGCATTGATATGCAGACGCAGCAAGCATGCAACATCAACAGTGCTAGAGGAATGCTACTTGAAGCAGCACGCCCTGCTGTATGCACAGGGTCATGTTGGCGAGCGGGCATACAGACATTAAGTTACAGTGGTGGCATGACTGCGTATGCTGCAGCACGAAGGCTCGCCACGCAAGTTGCGACTACATTTGCTCAAGCATGAACGTTATCCTACCTTTGGCCCTGTAGATGTAACCCTGTGAACTCGCAAGGCTACATATACAGAGCCAAAGGTGGGATGATGCTCATGCTTGAGCCTACTCAAGTTGTTACCAGCTACAGAACCCTAGCATGCAGCAAACCGGCCAAAACCACACATAACTTGTTGCACACCGGGGAAGCGCCACTGGATGATTTGCACAGGCACCATGGCTCCGTTTGTAGCACGGGGCAACAAGCGGGCGGGGTTGCCGATCTAGAGGGTGCAACTTACTGCTCAAGTTGCAGGGGCCAAGTTTGGCTCTTCACTTGATGTTGTCACGGTGTGCAAATGCACCATGAACCTGATGTGGAGCAAGTGGATGACGGCCTTCGGGGTTGTCGACATATCTAATCTGCGTCGCCCAGTAGATGGATGTCCAGATCTTGGTTGGTGCTGTCACACCTGCAGGCCTAGGAAGGCGGACACAGCATGTTCATGTTTTTATGCGCCATCTGCAGCAACCAATAGGCCCCAAAAACCTGCCCAGGTTGCAACACATAGGCGGTACACATGTGGCTGACTGATGGTGGTGGTGGCGTGTTGATTGGTGTTGTTACTTGGCTGAGGGATGGCAAATGTGTGACACCGACGTAGGACTGAACGGCACAGAAGCATAAGTCTGCACTAATGTAGGATTGAACAGCCATGGCTGGAAGACAGTATAAGTATTGCATCAACACAATGACATCAGTGTGAAACCAAATGCAGCAGTTGCAGTGCAGTAGCTTTCAAGGGCCTGGCTGCATGATACAAACGTGTACCTCACGTTCAGCAGCTCCTGGGTGATGCCCAAGAAGTTGTAGTCCAGTTGCCTCTTGGATTGCTGTTTGGACACCATGGGCATGGCGACCCATGCCCATGGTGTCCAAACAGCAACCCAAGAGGCAACTGGACTACAACCTCTGTGGATGCAATTGCGTCGGCTCTTGCTGCATCTGGAATCAGACAGCAGTAGCACCTTTACCTGCAGCGACTGCTCAACAGCTACCTGGGTGATGCCCAAGAATTGGTAGTCCAGTTGCCGCTTGGACTAATAATACCACTACTGGACGCCTTAGGCCCCACTTCCATCGGCTTCGCGCACCTTATTCACCCAGTGACTTCAACTCACTCATAACAGAAGTCAAAACTTCGTCATAGTTTGTGAACACAGAATGTAAGCAGGAGTTGAAGGCACAAGAATGCGTGCAGGTGAACAAAGTTACTTTCGGACCAGGCAGAAGGTACAACGATGATGCCGTAGTACTGTTTGAACTGCTGCTTGGACACCTTGGGCATGGGGCCAGGGTGGCCCATCACCAAGCGCTCCATGCTGGGGGGTTGCTGCTGCCAAGGACAAGAAGGATTCGACCGATTGCTGCACGTGTGCGGTTGGCAATCAGCAATCGCACACATGCCACAGTCTGTGGAATCCTTCTCTTTGCGCACTCCGGAGTGGGCAAAAGAGTTATATCTATAGATCCCATAATCAGCATGCTGCGCAGCTCTCCATCTATGGTGCATCCATGGGGCAAACAAGTTGTGCAGCTCAAGTCCTCAGAATTTCACATTGCCCCTCTCCAGTTGCATGTGGTGCACGCACACGAAATGCAGCTGGAAACGGGCAGGGTCAAACTTGAGACTAGAGGCTGCGAAACCTGTTTGCCCTACAGTGTATCGTTGACTAGGAACTGCTGGATATGGGATTGACCCGCTCCTCCATCGCACATATGCAACATACTGTCAAGTCCTTGTGCATCGCACAATTTTGCTGTTGCCGAGGAGTTGCCAACTGTGCGCCTGGTGCTGAGCCACCCTGGCCCCCATGCCCATGGTGTGCAAGCAGCAGTGAATTCAAGCAGCAACTGGACCGTTGATTCTGTAGGAGCAGTTGCATCGACCCTTGCTGCATTTCAAGACCAGACAGGAGTACCTTTACCTGCAGCTACTGCTCAACAGCTACCTGGACACGATTTGCAATTTTTCTGGCGGCATGTGGTTGCCAGCGTGCAGGTGAAAGTGTGCTGGAGTTTGAAACAGCAGCGGGCCCAATAACTCGACTTGAGTTGCCCTGCCAAGAGCCCTCAACAGCAACAGCACAGCCAGGCTCAACTACTTGGGAAAATGCAGTATAGGTAGCTGCATACTGCTATGCAGGACATGAGTCTGACCTGCGGTGCGCCCGTGACAACTACAGTCTTCACCAACTTCTGTGGCAATGCCAGAGCGACCTCGCCATTTCCACGGCCGTCTGACGTGATGACTGGAGGCAGGCCTGTCTAGTGAACGTGAGCAGCCTTGTACGCAGCGGAGAAGGGGCCAGCATTTCCGAGGGTTGTGTGCGCTGGCGCTGAAGCTCGTGAGCACGTACCGCCCTATGAACCTGCACACTTTACAAAGCTATAAAGCGCTGGTATTACCTGCTGCGTGAGTAAAGACTGCAGTGGCACACTGGATTCATCCGCGACGGTTCAACGATTCATCCGTCACGGTTGAATCAGCTGCAAGCCCACACCGCCCCTCCCCCTATACGCTGCATCCGCACCAGCCAAAGACGTTCACCTTCTTTTATCTTTCAACTGAGGCTCTTGAGCACGCACGAACACTTCCATGTCAAACAAACCTGCTGCTGTACTGCACCATGTACTGCTTTTGCTGTCCTGCAGCATACGACTGCTCCTGCAGAGTACGACTGCTCCGGTTCTTATCACCACGGAATCTCTTTGCCATCCCAGGCCCACCAATGGGCGTTGAGCGGTCTGTCGCTTTCCAACACTGATAACATACCCGCAACTGACTGGTCTGTATCAATCAGCCCGTGCCCATCCGTCATCCAAGTACGCACATACCCTGAGAACAAAACAATCGCGGCACCATAGACACGATCGCAACCAAGCCATTGTAGCATGCACATGCTCGACCACCAGCCCGGGTTGACAAAAGCGGATCCAACAGCCACAAGAAACTCAGAACCTGAGGATGCTTTGCAAAGGACCTATGCCACTATAGTACTGCCAAAAACATCTGCCATGTACCACACTTAGAACGTGTCCCCCAGTGTGTCATGGTGTCAGAAACAGCAGTTGCCTCAGGCACCATGCTATGCAGGGTACAGAGTAGCCAACCTGGGTGTAGCAGTACGCTTGTGATGCCATCTCCTGCTAAGTCGATTGACAGACTCTTGTTGATGATGTTCAAGGCTGCTTTGGATGCACGATAAGGGTAGTCTGCAGCAGCGACGGCGGTGGCAGCAGTAGCAGCGGCAGCAGCAGCGCAGTGAGGCCTCACAGTGGTGCTCTCATCCAGGAGACAAAACAAAATGTCTCCTGCATAATGGCGACTGCGCAACTTGGTCGTTGTGCAGTTCAGCTAACATGCGATCAACATGTTAGGGGGTCATCATGGCAGGCAAGAAACAAGATTAAACATGTGCATTGCACACATACTATTGGGATATCGCCTTCGGCAACAGTACTAGCATGCTATTGACTTCAAACTCTGCTGGTGTGCACAAAAACCCATTCTTTCAGTGAAAATAAAGAGGCAATAGTTCGAACACTCGCCTCCTCCACTTCCGTTGTCATCTACGGAACCCATTTTTGATGTTACATTTGCAATCAGGGTTTTGCCCCCAGGACCTCCTATAATACCCTGCTTAAGCAGCTGCTGAACCACTAGTAACGGTCCCACAGCATTTGTGACACAAACTGACGTCATATCGGCCGATGTAACATCTTCCAATCCGACATCTGGCCCGTACATGCCCGCATTGTTTATTAGGACGTCTATATGTCGTAGATTTGGACATTTTCTGCGTAACGTAGCTGCCCATTGCTGTATACTGTTTGGATCTGATACATCCAATGTTGTTGTGTGGAGCTTGTCCGCCGGTGCTGACTGCTGCAGCTGCTGTAGGCCACTGCTGCTGCTGGGGTTGCGGACTGCTGCTATGACGGTGTTGCCTTTCTGCAGCAACTGGTTAGCAAATTCGAGCCCAATGCCCTGCAAGCAACAGCAGCAGGGAATACGCACAATGCACTTTAGTGGCTCAGTCTTGGGCTGCAATGCAGGGGTTGGCGTAACGGAGTTGTGTATAATGCATGGCAATTCTGCCACACATCTAGAAGCCACACAGTTCCACCGTTTCCATAATGCATATACCCTGCAGCTGTATTGCAGACAAGTCACAATAATAGCAGTGATGGCAAAATCGTGTGGGATCAAGTCACACAACGGCTGGGCTGCTGCAATGATGCTCAGAGCGCTTTTGCTTGGGGTACATTTGTAGCAGGATTTGGCCGTCTGTAGCAGCAAGCAGTAACCCTGCTTCTGCAACTGCTACTGCTTCCGACTGCGTACGTACTGCCAATGCTTGAATAACCTATTCAGGCATCAAGACCAGGTGCATCTGGCATTCAGTGTTCCCCATTATTGGACGGTAGGTCAAAGATAACAAGCATACGTATGATCAGCCCTAGGTAGAGCAAGGATGCTTCTTGAAGTGCTTACCTGCGAAGCACCTGTCACGACTACTGTCTTGCCTGTAAGTGCTCTTGCTATAACCGTTGCCGGGCGACGAGGCGGTCTACAGTACTGCTGATAGAGACATAAATTGTTTGCGCGGAACCCTGTAGGCCTTAGCATGGAGTATGG
>NSMO01000911.1:0-13606 GCA_002588565.1 Coelastrella sp. UTEX B 3026
TAACAAGGAGTTGTATGAGTCTGTTGTGCTACGTAAAGGTCTATTGACTACCCGGTGATGTCTGGCCACAAGTCCCATAAGCACAGTAGAGACAAAGATGGTGATGGGGAGCATAAACGCAGCAGACACGGCCCAGGCCATGGCAGAGATGGCCCTCGTGAAGTCAGAGACAGGTAAGCATGCTTGAGTTCTATGCAGCGCCCATGCAGTCGGCAGCAAAGCAGTGCAGCTCCAAGCATTCACCACAGCTGACCTGCAGTCTGGTGTGGTAACGCAGAGAGCCTCGTGGCCCTGCTTGGAGGGAAGCAGAAGCACGTACGCATGAAATAGGCCGTGAAGGACGCTCAGGTCCACCAGCTGGAACGGGCCGTGGGACTCCACCCAAGCCTCCTGCTCCAAGCAGAACAGGCGGGCCTGTGCTCGGGAACAGGTGCGCTTACCTTGCCGCTGATCATGACTTGAATATACTTGTAGTGTAGAACCATCTGTTTGCACCTGCACCTGCTCACTGATGGTTGTTACGGCTGCCGTTGCTGCTCTGCAGTGCGTTGAGCAGTGCCATCATGGAAGCAGCAAAGCGGCGTGCGCAGGAACAGGCTGCAGCAGCAGCAGGCTCAGATGAAGACGGGGAGATACCAGCTGCACGCAAACGCTCACGGCATGATGATGGTGCAGCTCCTGAAAAGTGAGTGTCTTTGTAGCAGGCTGCGATGAGAGAGCATGTTCCTGCACGGTGCAATACGAGGCCTGGGTCATGTGGGCCAAGCTGGATTGCTCCATGTCGGCTGTCACACACTTGCATTAGCTTGCGCTCGTATTCAAACTTTGGTTGTAAGCGGTTAGCAGCTATGCTTGTATGAGAGCGAGTAGCGGTTGGACCGTTGATGGTTGCTTTCTCTGTAATGTGTGCTTTCACCTATCCTGCAAACATGGACCTTCATGGTGTCCAAGTAACATTCTCTCCGTATCAGGAGCAGGAACCATCCTTGTACCATGCAGTGCGACCCGCTGGTGTGCTTGACCCTCACACCCTTCCCATCTGTGGCCAATTCCTGCACAGGTCTCAACCAGAGAGTCTGCAAGATCGTTTGCAGCGTGAAGCAGCAGAGTTCAGGCAGCGCAGCCAGCAGGACTTAGCAGCAATGGCTGAGCAAAGCAACCGCCCCCGGCACCATCGGCCACACAGCAGAACTGGCAGCCCTAGCAGCAGCAGCGAGCACAGCGGCGGCAGCAGCCCTGAAGAGGGCCAGCGGCGGAAACGCGGCGCCAGGTGGCAAGCCGATGACGACGAAGATGATCAGCAGCAGTCTCAGCAGCAGAAGCGCAGTAGGCAGCAGCAGAAGCGTGGGGTGGATGACCAGGAACAGCCAGAGCAGCAGCAGAAGAAGTCTAGATGGGTTTTAGATGATCAGGAAGAGGGGCAAACTGGGGATGGGGATGAAGGCGATGCAGCTTTGGGTATGAGTGTATCAGCTGCTGTAGATCAGGAGCTGGAGGAGCTCAACAGGTGCGACAGAAGTATGTAGTGTGTAGTATGTAGTGTCATGTCCTGTGCTGTGAATGATGTGTGTTGATCTGCCGCATTGTTGGTTGTCGCCAGGACTGTTAGCTGGGGGTGCAAGACATGGCATGTTGCATCCATCTCAACAGCCAACCATTGGCTGTAAGCCTTGGTGCTGCAGATTGTATTAGACATCGGCTAGCCTCTCAGTCGGCAGCACCTGCATGTCAGTAGAGTGTCAGCCTTCAGTAGTTGCATGCAGCAACAAAGTATGCGCCGGGCTTATAACACAGATATTGGCAGCCAACCAGGTCCATGCCAGGGCGTTGGAATCAAGTCAACTAAATCTGACTGGGTCTGGTTCTGCCTCCATGTTGCTGTTGACTGCAGGCGTGAGCGTGCTGAGCTAGAAGCCGATGTTGTTTCAGATGACAGCGGGGCAGCTGGCATGCCTGCGGGGCTAGGGATAGAAGAAGAGCAGCTGGTTGAGGGGATACCTTATGAGAAGAACATGCTGGAGGAAAGCAGACGAGTTGAGGAGTATGAGCGGCTCAACAGAATATCAGGTGTGTATGGGGTGCAACCTGATGCTCAGGGTCGTTGGGGCTGTCCAATACGCAGTAAGCGTATGGCTTGTTGACCTGAAAGCTTTATTGGGGGTTAGGAGAGCTGAGACCAGTGTCGCTACTGGACAATAGCTTGACATTGGCGTCTCATCTCTGGCTTTGCGGCTCTGTAGTGTTCATTTAGGTTTCTGCTAGCCGTGGCTCTTGCACCTGGTAGTGTGTTGACTGAGACCTGTGATCGTGGCTGTTCATGCAGAGGGCACATATGGTGTTGTCCATAGAGCGCGTTGCAAAGCCACCGGCAAGATCTTTGCACTGAAGAAGCTCAAGTTGGAGTCCTTTCAGGATGGCTTCCCTCAGACAAGTGTGAGGGAGCTCAACGTGCTGCTCAGCTTACATCACCCGAACATTGTCAACGTGTCTGAGGTAAGCTGGCACATCTAATAAATCAGCAGGAACATCTGAACAGACACATTGATGCACCTGCCTTGTCAATTTTTGTCTCTTGCTCTCTATGCCTGAGCACGCAGTGGAGAGAGATACATCATTAGATGCTGATTGTGGCAGGCCTGTAATCATGTTGTGCCACCGCATTGCTTCAGCTGTCACCTGGCTGTTACCTCCAGCTGACAGTTGGGATAGCAGTCTTTCCGTGCTATTCTGCATTCAGCACCTCAACTGCTGTAGCAGCACAAAGACGTAGTCTGCACCTCCATCCAGCAGCTTGTGGCTTGGCGGGCAGCAGTATGAGCATGCTGCTGCGTGTGGGCGATGCTGAACCTCATGGGTATCTCGCACTGCACTGCATCTGGGGTCGTGTTAGCAAGTTGGTTGGGTTCCTGAGATTGTGTGCTTCTGTCGCTTGTTTCCTGCAGGTATGTGTTGGTGCACGCAATGAGGTGTACATGGTGATGGAGTACGTTGAACATGACTTGAAGTTCGTGCTGGAGCTGCAACAGAAGAAGAAGGCAGCTCAGTTCAGTATCGGCCAGGTAGGCCCATGTTTGCCATCGGTATGCAAGCCTGGCGCAGCAGGGCCAGATGAGCTAACCTTTATAGTGAGGGCTGCATTGCTGTTGGTGGAAGTTGCTATGGGATTCTGTGTCATCAGTTATGGTCCGAGCAGGGATGCATTCACACACATAGGGGACTTACCAGTACTTCGCCACTGCTTTGCGCTGCTGTGCCTGCAGGTCAAGTGTATCATGAAGCAGCTGCTTGAAGGTGTCAGGTATCTCCATGAGCACTGGGTGTTGCACAGAGACCTCAAGACATCAAACCTGCTGTACAGCAATGATGGCCAGCTCAAAATCTGTGACATGGGGTTGGCTAGGCAATATGGTAGCCCATTGAGAGCTTTCACACCACAGGTCAGTAAGGAAGGTTGATAAGTTGCCTGTAACTGTTGTACATCTTGCTCCAGTTGCTATCAACCTCGTCATGCCCTTCAATATGCTGTGGTGGCACTAGCATTGAGTGCGTCTTCTTGTGTGCACTGAGCCTGAAGTCCTTACGCAGCTGTGTTTAGCAAGGCTTGATTGTGTGGTATGTTGCTCCTGCTGCTGCCTGCGCAGGACCTTGCGGCCAGGTTGTCTAAGGGCTTCATGTGCTGTTGTGCCCAGATGTGCTGCTGAGCCTTACTGTGCCTTGGCTGCCGCATTGCTGTGCAGGTGGTGACCCTGTGGTATCGCTCCATAGAGCGCCTTCTGGGCGACCCCGTCTACAGCACAGCCTTGGACATGTGGAGCGTAGGCTGCATCATGGCCGAACTCATTCTCTGCGAGCCACTATTCCAAGGCCGCGGCGAGCTGGACCAAATCAAGCGGATCTTCCAGCTGCTAGGCACACCTACAGAAGACAATTGGCCAGGTTGGGACAAACTCCCGGACTCCAAGAACCTACAGTGGAAGCCACAAGAGAGCCAGCTTCATAGCAAGTTCCCAGCCAAGGCCTTTGGTATTGGGCAAGCCTTGTTGACTGATGCCGGGTTTGACTTGTTATCTCGGTTGTTAGAGATGAATCCTGCTAAGAGGATATCGGCAGAAGATGCGTTGAAGCATCCCTGGTTTGAGGAGAGCCCTAAGCCGGTTGGTTCTGCACTCATGCCTAGCTTCCCAGCTAGGCATGCACAGGGGGCTGGAAAGGATTTAGTGAGGGATAAGGTGGCCAAGCCAAGCCCTGGAGCTGTATTGCCAGCCGGCTTTGGTCTGTGATAGCATATGGTGCACCTGTGCAGCAGCCGGGGTGCCACAAATGTGCGCATAGGTTCAGGTTTGTGCTCCCTGGTGACTCTCATGCCAACTCCACAAATCTCTACACCAGCCACACTCAGCAGTAGTCAGTCTGTGGTATCCGCACAGGCCTCACGGCCTGTGTCTATGGCAGACGCCGTACAGTCAGTGTCCCATTCCGTACCTAACTATCAATGTCAGATGGGATCTTGTGTAGTATTTGAGTGGGTTGTTTTAAGTTGGCCTGAGGTCAGTGTGTCCTTTTGCGGATCGCGTTTTAGTATTGGCTCTGGTGGTTCTCAGGCAGGCCCTCATGAGACTGAGTGGGGTGCGTCTGCGCCGAGACTGAGTGTGAGTACATACCACCATGCACTGGCCTGGCGTTTGAAGCTGCTGGCATGCATGTGTTGCGCACCAGCTACCGCGGTCTCTGCGAGACCTACTGCCGCCGCGCTGACGCCGCTTTGGCTCAATGAGGGACGGAAGAGGTCAGAACAACGACATGGGGTTGGATTCCTACGTGACAGTCAACCTGGGGCGTGCATGTAAGGGGCAGGCAGGTGGTTTGCGGTCCCGCACCGATTTGCGGTCCCGGACTGGTACCATTCCGTACATATAAGAGGGACCTTGCATACTGCTCATTGCGTCAAGCAGTGTGAATATCTCCAGGATACAGCTTACCACACCATGCTCTGGCTGAATCAAGTTCACTGTTGCACGCAACAGCGTTCAAACGTGTTTGCAAAGATGCGCCTGAACCACAGCCAGCTGGCTGCAGCCGGTGTACATCCACTCCAGCACCAGGGGCACCAGCGCCCCTCGCCTCTGTCACAATCCTTCTGGTCAGACAGGTACAAGTTTCCAGTTGCCGTGGCATGCACACCGCTGGAGTGCAATATGCTGCAGCAGACCAAGCTTGGCCTGTGGATACTGCTGATATGCCACCAATGGGTGTTGATGATGGCTTTTATACAAATACAAATTTTCTATTGAGCTCTTGCAGCACCGAGCGTTCATGGCTGACTACCGTGTGGTAGCAGTACCATATCACTACCGTAGACCAAGTACACTGATAGCGGCAACATACTGCCAAATAGGGGCAATAACGCCTGATAGCGCGAGTTAATGCAAAATTGCGTGAGTTAGCTCACAATCAGCGTCATCTGTCAGCATAGCGTTGAGTGATAGGAATGACATGACAGTCCCAGGCGATACTGGGCTCATTAGGATGAGCAATACGACCTTTTCTGAGACAGTAAGACTCTACGAGCAACACGTTTGCACAGATCGTGCACGTCCACGTGGATCAGTAGCGTAACTGCAACACGGACCCACCTAGTGAGTGCGCGACACGACATCAACGCATGCGCAGCAGCCACGCAAAAGCTGCACCGCGCAAGAGGCAGCATCCCGCGACCCACAGAAACGCACCCATCAGTGCTGGCTGACCAGTGAGACAGGGTTTCCTGGTACCGACCAGGTGTGCGGTGCAAACGTTTGCACCTGCGTGCTTGTCGACGCGAGAATCAACCTCCAAGAACTTGTAGTAGTATATGCACAGACGTGGCTGGTTGCCGCTAGCTACGTTGAGAGTTGCCCGGATGATAGTCCTGCTGTTCCTCCAACATCAATGTGGCATGCATGCCTCGGTGCAATGAAGAAACCCTGGTTTTATCGTCAGAAACACGTCCATGGCTGGCAAACGCGCCTCCAGTCTACGCAGCTGCTGGGATTCTGCAGCTGCTTGTATCAGAACTCAGAAGTATAGCTTTACTGATTGTGGTGGCAAAAGGCCTAGTTCTTACAGTATCTTGCAATGATCAGCTGCAGGTTTTCTTGAGCCACGACACAAATGCATCTACCATGGGCTTGTACATACCTATCACAGCACAGATGCAGCATAGGTTATTGCAGTTCTGCCACAAACCCACCTGCCTGCCGCTGCTTGGTGCCCTGCTGTGACTCGGCTGCAGATGGAGCATGTCATCCTGATACATCTTTTGGTCCTAGCAGCTTGCTTGCGATTTGGCGGAGCACAGCGCCCGAAAACACAGGGTGGGTGGTGATCATCTGCTGGGACAACTTCAGTACTCAGCGATTGGGATCTTTCTTCCATATTCAGGACGTCCACGAGCACTGCTAGCAGCCTGCTGTGCTGTTGCCCGTCTGGTCTGGGTGCACATGAAAGCGTCAGGATGCTGCATTACTTGTTGTCAAAGCAATGTTACGTATAGTCAGCTGCAGAGCCTGCTTCATGTGTGCAACCAGCAGACTATGCTTGAAGATGATCTAGCTAGTCAAGGTCCATACAGAGCAACTTGCTTGCCCTCGGAAGCATCACTCAGTGATGTCATGACACTCAGTACTAGCTGCCTTGTGCGGCTGACAGCGGACAGCAATGCACTCTGCTTCCAAGTGCAGGTGTTCACTACAACTGTACCTGCTTGCAGATTCGGTGCCAGGCACTAAGTACCTTGGATGCTTTGCGGACAAAGCCGGTGACCAACTTCTGGTCGACACGCTGGCTGAAGGCGTTGACATGTCACCCGAAATATGCCTGTGCAAGGCACAGCAAGCTAGAGGAGGGCCTTACCAGTACTTTGGAGTTATGTGGGGACATAGCTGCTTTGCCAGCCCGATGTCAGAGACAAACACCGTCACAAGGCATGGACTATCCTACGACTGCTCAACACCGTGCTCTAATCCGGAGTTTAAGGACTTTTCATGTGGCGGACCATCAAGCTTGAATATCTATAACATAACTTCCAAGCCCTGTAAGTGTGTATTCACAATGCCTGGCGTGGCTCTGATTGTGGGTGTGCAGCGATGCCTCCTTGAATACACAAGTAGCTAGATCGTGACATCATGAGCTAATTGGCACTATCAGTATTGGGTCGTTTGTGGCAGAAGAGTCCATCGATGAGGAACCTGATTGAGCTCAATGTCACGATTCTACACCACCACATTTGTGTATCAACACAATAAGACGTGGTTTGTATACTGCAGATATCATGTGACGATTGCATGTAAGTTTGTGCCAAATCCCAGCACTGGTAAGGCTGCAATACGTTCATCACAAGATGAACGCTGGTCTGCTCTGCATGTGGCCCTCAATGCTCTGACTGATACATTGTGTCTGCAATGCTTCCAGCTGAGCCCTTTTATCTGGAAGACCGCACCTATGCAGCACCTACACAGCAAGGGATGTGTGTTCATCCATTTGGGGGTTCCTCGGAGCCTCCACCAAACACTGAAGTGGTGCTGCATACTGGCTGCAACTCGTTTACCAAGCAAGCATTCCAGATGCTGGACAATGGTGCACTTCAGCACATTAACAGCTGCCAGTGTCTGCACGCATTTGGCGGTAACTTTTCTCTCGGCACAGAACTGGTGTTGTTTCCAGGGTGTGACACCACACATAATTTTAATGTGCCAATTGGGTTTCAATGGAAGGGCGACGCATTGCAGCACGTGACTACTCAGCTATGTGTGGGATCCGAAAGCCGCCCAAAACCCCCTGAGGAGAACACTCGGCTGATTCTTACGGACGCGTGTGATCAAAAGTGGCGCAAACTTGAGGCAGCAGCTGCACCCCGAGGTATGTACATACATGCAGGCATGCAAAGATGTCAAGCCCTATTCAGGGCTGCTGCAGCACTGCAGCCCTGAATAGAGTTACTTGCATGCTGATCCAGTGCATCCAGTCACAATGACCGTAGGCTGGCCTCAGTCCAAACTGAGACCTAGCAATGCCATGGGGCCAAGCGTTGCCAACTCTGGCGAAAGCATGCCCTTTTTTACTGCCAGTCCAGCAGGTCGTGCACAGTAACGGTTGTGACCGAATAAGTATTGTCTGCGTGGTCAATGCATGTACAACTTGTTGTCAACTACACCTTCCTAGGCAGACTCTGCTTAGGAAATGTATTATGCATAGAACCCGCAATATCGACATTGTACCTGGTCATGTTTGTGTTGAACGACTTGGTGTGTTGAATGGCCAGTCTTGGCTGTAGGTAAGCCAATAATAGATCCTGGCCCAGCTCAACTCACCTGCATGTCTGCACTGGCTGCTGCTGGCTGACAATTGATGATACAGGCCCGTCTACTGCTAGCCCAACGCCTTCACCATCACTATCGCCATCACCATCACCAAGCCCGCCAGCACCGTCCCCAGCCCCAACCAACCAAGGCGAATCACCAGGGCAGGCAGCATGGAAAACCATAGTCAGCGTTGTGGTACCTACCATCAGTGGATTAGCTGGTATTGCAACCATATCTTACACTGGGTGGACGTGCTGGAAGAAGAGGCAAAACCGCAGCAAGGATGCCAGCAGTGTGTGAATGGACTACAGCCTTGGATGCTGATGGTCCGCTGCTAATGCACTGGCCTCATCTTTGCCCAGGGTAGTTTTAGTAGCATGGCTTGGTGACAAAGCAGCAGCTGCTGTGGCCCTCAGGGCTGTACAGGCTGTACCGCCGTGTCTGAGCAGACACTTGGGCCCTCTGTCAGTGATGACATCAGCACCCTTCAGCTTGAAATGAACCTGGACAGAAGGCAGAAGCTTCCCACTGGCAATACCATAGTGATCTGGAGCCACTCTACTGCTATGCCCTGGCTATGCTCACATTTGTTGTTTTTCTTTCTTGTTCGTATGAGCCGCTCAATGTGAAAGTGTCTGAGCCATGCAACAAGTTAGATGGGCTGGCATTAGCTGTCCTATCACGCATGGGGGTCGCCACCCATAGAGCTCTCTTTGGTGGTCTGCTGTAGTGGTCTGCGCTCTTCCCAGAACGGCATGTGGAACGGTTGTGTTTGGCACCTTGGGACGCCAAGTTCTGTGCCTGTCCTTCTCCCTGCAGCTATTTGGCAGTGCATTCAGTGCAGCATTCACTGCCAGAGTGGCTTTATAGACAATTGATCAGCACATGGTGCAGTTGCTGTACATTGTGATACTGCTTGCAACTTGCCCAATTGGGTATCATCAGAGGAGTTGAGCCGTCAACTCAACGTCTTTTGCAATGCATGCCACATGGCAGCTCAGTCTTGGGCCACAGTAAACAGTGTTATCCGAGCTTAGTAGTGTCATGTTGTACTGGCACCAGTTCAATATGTGCTAGAATATACCTGTGATTCAAATCAGGCAGTGTGTTTTTGATGCGAGTCATTGCATTGCCAATGCGAGCAGGCTGCTGGCAAAGTGGTGGTCTCATCCAAGCCACCTATTTCTGGTCTGGAGACATGAGGCTCAGATGCATGTATACCTTCAACTCTGTCGTATTATCCTGAGTGCCAGCAATGGCACACCAAGTGCCGCTTGGCATCATAATCTGTTGGTGCATATGTTTCCTGCATGAATGCATGCTGAGGTACTGGGCTGCATAAGTACCCCATGATACAACCCCAAACTGACTTGTAAAAATGTCTACTGTTGTTTTATCTCTAGAGCAGCATGCGTGAATAGCGGACTTAATGCTGTTATTCTTAGCCAGCAGCGGGTTTGCTTCAGACAGTCATTGGGTTTCAGCTGAGCAGTTGAGATGTGTGCTTCCTCTAATCACCCAGTAAGTTAATGGATGCCTGGGGTCTGCGCCTTCAATGCAAGTGTGGCAGTAATAAGATCACTGCTTTGAGGGTGGTTGTTTCTGCCACTGAAACGGGTAGCCTGGCCAATGGTTATAGAGTCCAGCAGTAACATCATGATTGGCAAGAGACAATCATCAGTGCTGCCAGCGGCTATGCAGCAGTGTGCAGCAGACAACACCAGGGTTAAAGATGCCTTGGTTTCTGCTTCAAATTCCCAAGTAGAAGGTAGCTGGATGTGTGGAGGTTGCTGTCGACTGAGTAGCTTTTTGCATATGAACGCAGCACAGGATCGCACGCAGTAGCAATCGCACCACATATTGCCAGTAGATGTTACCCAGATTCAGGTTGCAGGCTGCAAGCGCAATCTTATGATGCAACGGCACTACTAGTGCCTCTGTGATGCTGCAGCCATGGGTACCCACCGGTGGATCAGCATCTGGCGGTTGTCTTACATGGTGCTGGCCACAACACATCCGTACTTCAATGCCATGCGGCTGCGCTTGCCTCGCCGCAACTTGCCCTTCCGCACCCATCGAGCCGGTTTGTCTGGTTGTAATAATGATAACTACGTTGCTGGGCGTGGCTGATTGCTTTTGGCGCGTTGTATGAGCTTTGAGGCATTGTCTTTGGATAGGTTGCAACGACCTGTCAGCTGTGCTGTACGTGGTACCAGGGTTAGTGATGTTGAAATTTGTCCGTAGGGGGTCATTTGCCCAGATGCTCAATGCTTTGCACAACAATCAGTGCAGTCAGATGTAACAAACTGCCAGCAGTTACTTCCAGATGTCTTGTGCAGCAGATCTCCGGTGTGTTAGGTAAGCAGCCTGCTTTGCTGTTGTGTCAGCAATGGACCATCAAGGAGGGCCCTCAATCCCAGGGCAGGTCCGAGATGCTTGGTAGGGCAACAATATCTCTGTTAGCAGCAGGTTAGTGTATGTGCTGCACTGGCACATGAGCTCTGTCTGCATGTGCAATCACCCAGTCCAAAATCGCACGAAGATCAGACGACATGCCATGAAACGTGTATCATTCAGGCGCACTTGCCTTGTTACATGGTGCAACGTTGCACGTGAACGCGTAACGCGTACGCTCAGGGTGCCCAATTCATCTGCCACTACGGGTTTTTACCCCTGTTTTTGCGCAACTTTTCCCGCAGAGATCAGCCATCTTTTCGCTTCTTTGCTAAGAGAAAGATGCGCAAAGACGAGCGAAAAACCATTGTGAAAGTGCGAAAAGCTGCAAAGGACACTACCCTGTTTACGCGCTTTTACCGCGTTTTACCGGCTCCGTGCAAAAGACGGAAAGGTCAAGAAAGTTACAAAAAACGCAAACAACAGGAATTGCTCAGCGAATTTAGCAAATGTTTGGCCAATTCAACTCCATGCAATTAACAACGTTGTGCAGCCTGCTGAGGGCTACCGCGCGCTGGTATCATGCTGCGCGCCGCCTCGTTGCAAACAGTGCGTTTGTGGTTCGGCAAACTAAACGAGGTTCGGCTGGGTCGACGGGGGCATTTTGATTGTCGCGGCCAGACCACCTTCCGCGGAAGGTCGCTGCCAGTTGCCTCGGCACTGCAGCCTTGACAGCATGCCCGAGTCTTTGTAATGATAACAGTTTTTGTGTTATAGCAAGACATGTATATGACTAGGAAAAACAGAGAGACTCGGAGCCGCTGTATCTGCGCTGACCAAGTCCGGGTCTCACGCTCGGTCGCCCAGGCCGAGCCCAGGTCGCATGCATAGATTCAGCAACAGTTGCAATCAAGGTTCCAAAGCCAGCACCAAGAGCGTGTGACGTAACGTCAGTGCTGGCTGATCTGTGAGACAGGGAGTGCTAAAGCGACCAGGTGCGCGGTGCAAACTGTACTGACCGTGACCAACCTGCGTGCTTGTCGGACCAACTATCAACCTCAAGGAACGTATGTGAAAACTGCATAGGTGTGGCTTGTTGCCGCTAGCTACGGCGAGAGTTGTCGGGATAGGTGCCCGGCTGACAGTTCTGCTGTTTCTCCGACATACATGCATGCCTCGGCAATGGAGTAACCTGTTGCAGTAGTCAGCAAAATCTGCATGTGAGGGTGGCAAATGCGCTGCGTCCAGCCTGTGCAGCTGCCTGTGTGACAACCCTCTAGTATAGACAAGAGTCACGACTGTGGCGGCAAAGGTCTGGTTGTTTACAGCCTTGTTGCTACGACAAGATACAGGTTTTCACAACCCACGGCACAGTGGCAACTATCATGGGCTCGTATACATACCCATCATCTATCTACTACAGCACGCATTGCAGTGCTGCCAGGAGCCCACCTGCCTGCCGCTGCTTTGTGTTCTGCCTGCCGCTGTTTTCTGACTAGGCTACAGATGGAACATGTCAGCCTGATACATCTGATGGTCTTGGCATTTTGCTTGCAATTTACCGGAGCACAGGTCCTGGAAAAACTGGGTGGGTACTGCTCAGCTGCTGGGGTTCTGCAGCACCCAGCATTTGGGATCTTGCTCCCATAGTCGGGAAGTCCACGAGCACTGCTAGCAGACTGCTGTTCCCCATATGATCTGGGCGTACATGATAACGCCATGATGCTGCATTACATGGAAAATGAGTTTTGCTTGTGGTCAGCTGCAAACATGTGGTTTGTATGTGCCTCAACAGGCAATGCTGAAGGTCATCTTGCTGGTCAACGTTGAGTACAGAGCATCTTGCTTGGCCTCAGGCAGTGGTGTCATGACACTCAGCATCGTGTTAGCACACCTTGTGCTGCCGCCAGTGGACAACAACACACTCTGCTTCCAAGTGCAAGTGTACACTGCAACTGTACCTGCTTGCAGTTGCAGTGGCAGGCACCGTGCCTGGTAGCTGGCAGCTACCTCGGATGCTATGCAGACAAAGTCGATGATCGAGCTCTGAGAGACTCGCTGGCTGAAGGCGTCCCTATGTCACCGAAGTTATGTCTGTGCATGGCATGGCAAGCTATTGGAGGGCCTTATCAGTACATTGGAGTTGAGCGTGGTGATAGCTGCTTTGCCAGCCCGATGTCAGATACAAACACCATCACAAGGCATGGACCATCCTTCAACTGCTCATCGCCCTGCTCTCTGAAGGGGCTGGAAGGCGCTTCATGTGGCGGACCATCAAGTTTGGAGATCTATAACATTACTTCCAAGCCCCGTAAGTTTGTGATTGAAACGCCAGGGGCGGCTCTGACCGTGAGTGTGCAGCGGCCCGCCCTTGATCACACATGAAGCTGTATAACACCATCACATGAGCTACTTCGCACTTTAGGGCATCTGTGGCAGAAGTCTACCAAGATCCTGCCGCTGTGTGAATGAGCCGTTGTCAAACAACTACACCACCACAAATATTTGCCACCACAATCAGACGTGGTACTGCAAGCACCATGTGATGGTTGCATGCGTGCTTGTGCCACGTGTTTTCCCTGGGAAAGCTGCAGTATGTTCGTCATTCTGCTCTGCATCTGGCTCTCAATACCCTGACTCCTACAACTTGTCTGCCACTGCTTCCAGTTGAACCCTTTTTCTTGCAAGAACCAAACAGCACAAAGTGTGTGCATCCCTTTGGGGGTTCCCCGGAGCCTCCAAGGAACACTGATGTGGTGCTGTATACTGGCTGCACGTCGTTCACCAAGCAAGCAATTCAGATGCTGGACAATGGTGCAATTCAGCACATCAACAGCTGCCAGTGTCTGCACCCGCTTGGAGGTTACTACAAG